>JABUQX010041876.1:0-22837 GCA_015478945.1 Trachelipus rathkii
GGTCATCTAAAAATAAGAAAGATAATATAGATTAGAAATAAAAAAAGAAAATAATAAAATTGTTTTATTAAAATACAATTTATTTAAAAATATATTTTTCACCAAATTATTATAAATAATTAATTTATATAAATTTTTAAACAAATTAATTTTAATAAGTTTTAATTATTTATTTGATATAACTTGTTCTATTATTATGTTACAAAAAACTTGTGATCAGTCAATTGAATAGAATATTCTTTTGTTAGAATATAATTAGTCTTCCATAACCTCCTAGCTTCCTACTTTCTTATTAATACCTCCTATTCCGGAGCCGAGATCGAACGCACCCGAGATCTCTTAGACCGGATTCGGAGCCGGAAGACGGAGTCCACTATATGACTATTTGCATTAGATACGTAGATTATCGTATATATATATAATATATAGATATATATATATATTATATAATAATATATCAAGATAATATTATATATATATATATATATAATATTAATATATATATATATATATATATATATATATATATAATATATTTTGATTATTTTATTAAATGTAAATATAGAAAATCATAATTATCAATTTAGAATATATATGCATATAATAATATATACAATTAATAATTATATAAAATCACCCCATTACATCTATATATATATATAAATAACTAATAATAATAAATGAATGAATGAATACATAATAAAATAATAATAATTAATTATAATTAAATAATAATGAATCAATTAAATTATTAAAAATAATAATAATAATCAATACTATAAAAATAAAATAACAATAAAAAATAAAATATGATAAAATAATAATAATGAATAAATAATAATATAAGAATAATAATAATATATATTAATAAAAAATAAATAATAATAATAAATACTATAAATTAATAAATAAATAATAATAAAATAATTAATATTATACTATATAATATATAATCTAAATTATAATTAATAATTAATTAATAATACATCTAAATTATATAATTATATAATATAATAATATTATATATAATAATAATAATAGATAATATATAATAAATAAATAAATAATCAATAATAATAAATACCATATAAAAGTACAAGGTAAAAATAAAAATTATAATAATACTATATATATAATATAATAATTAATAATAAACTATAAATAAAATAATATAATAATAATATTATGATAATTATTTTTTATATGTACATAATTATTATTAATTATTATACTATTAAATTATTATTATTATAATATATTATTATTTATTATTATATATATTATTATATATTTATTGATTATTTTTATTTTATATCTATTTATTTTATTCATATTATTCATTATTATATTATTATGTTAATATTATTAATGTAATTTAATTATATTATTATCATTATTATATATTATTATTATATTATATATATTCATTAATTAATTATTATTATTAATATTAATTATTATTATTATATTATTATTAGTATTATCATTATATAATAATATTTATATTTACTTCATATCATATATCTAATAGATTATATTATTTAGATTATTTATTATTTAGATTATTATTATTAATTATAATTATTAATATTATATTATATATTATATATTTATAATTATTATTATTAATTATTATTATTATATATTAATATTTATATATTAATTAAGTATTATTATTATTAATATATTAATTATTGATTATTAATTATTAATTATATAAAATAATATATATTATATATTATATATATATACTAATATTATATTATATTATATATATTATAAAAGATATATTGAACAAGGCCACCTATTACCAACTTCCTAAAGGTTAAATCAACCGCTATTACATTGAGTAATTAATGGATTTTATATTAAAGGACATATTTCTAGAAATAAAGAACAACCCGCTTTCTTGAGAACTTTATAATCTGAATTTTCGAAATGGACCACCTTATCTATTTATTATGCATTATTTTATTATTTATTATACTATTCATTTTTACTGTTATTTTAGATTTAACATTTAATTTATTATTATTAACTTTACATAATTATAATAGTAAATTATTAAAATATCTAATATATAGTAATTATTATTAAATTATATTTAATTATTATATATTATAATATTGATTTATTATATTATTATTCATAATCTATAACTAATATATATAAAAATAATATAGAATAATAGATTAAAATAATAATAATAAAATAATATAATAATAATAATTTAATAATAATCATAGAATACATAATAATTATAGATAATATAATAAATAATAGGTAATAATAATAATAACTTATATCAATAATTAATAATAATGGACTTTTTGTATTTTTTTAACTTTTTAAGAAGTAATATTACTTCGGTTCACTAATGAAACATAACTAGTTGACCCCCAATTGTTGCTTAATAATTTTAATAATAAATAATTAAATAATCTATATTAATGTTTCCTGTACATAGGCTCGTCTATGTTATAATGTATCTGTATATTAGGCTATGTATGTATGAATATATCTATCATGCTATCTACTAATCTTATCATGATTATCTATCTATATATCTATCATTACGATCTATTTATTTTATATTTTACTAATCTATATTCATTATCTATCTATCTACTCTCTATCTATCTTATCATATCTACTGCTTACACTATATCTATCTATCTTAAGTTTGCTGATTTGATAGTGAGGTGTATCGTGCTGTGTATGCTGCGTCGTGATCGTGCGCTGCTGAAGCCCAAAACGCGCGAATTCCTTAAATCGTCTACATCTTCTCAAAAATAGGACGGATTGGAATTGAAATATCGTAATAAATACTTCCGTAGACCTCCTCAACACTTCTATAAGTCTCTACTTAATATGTGCTGATAATATGTACTTCTCGATACTCTATCATATTGGAATGTATATATATTAACACTAATGTATTAATACTATTAATATGTTTTGGTCTATAACTCATCTTATATATTAACTACAATATACTACGTATTTCTCACACTCTGCCTATTCTCCGAATCTATACATCTATATTATTACCTTCCTTATATATAAATAAAACTGATTTTTTCACAATTATCTTTAACTATTGTCTATTATTTATGCATTCAATTATTCATCTGCTTATCATTTCATCTTACACATTATACTTTTTATTTGTATCAGTTCCATACACCTTGTTCCCATTATATCTATATCTATAATGAAAACAAGTAGTAAAATCATACGACTCATAACTTATGTGTTATTATATAGTTAGTTTATATATATATAAATTCTGATCACTAAAATTTATACTTATTCGAGTAATATAAACACTATAATAACCTCAATCATCAAGTTAATTCTATTAGTTTTCAACTTTTTAAGTATATTCTTAGCTTAATAATGTATAAATGTGAATATTTATTCATTATATTTTTATTTCTAACAATTGAATTTATTTATAAAATGCTGGATAAGAAGTGTTTCACTATTTATACAAATCATTACGGACATATAAAATAGTTTTTCACCATTCAAATTATCTAGTAGCTTAAATGTCGAGTCAACATAAAACAAATAGACATTAACAAATGAAGTAAGAGTCTATGAATCAAGAGAAGGAAATTAAGAGATAAGGGAAAAAAATAATCATATGTATATAGGATATATACCATATTATTATATTGAACTACTATATCACCAAATACTGATGGACAGTGAGAACGTTGCGTATTACCAGAGGTCAAAATTTAATTCAGTAATAGTATCACAGTAATAGTGAGGGTAAGGGTAATCAAAAATTTCAGTGACATGCACATTAGTATATTGAGATATATAATATATAGAAGATGTATAAAGCAACAAGAAATAACAAGATATACATATAGTCTCAGCTTCATATAATATAAAGTTGTTGACGACTACATGTGTAAACAACACACAGTGAAGACTACGCCTACAAATTATCTTGAATACATCTACAAAATACAAGTAAGCGACATTGAAAAAAAGTTAATATACAAAATAATATACACAAAGCGAATATTCTGCGCAGCTTAAAATAATAAACACATCATATATCGTGTATTCTTATTTATTTCCTATATCCTTAGAGTTTCATCCATTCTCTAGTTGAGAAGCTTCATATCAACCTAAGAGCTAAAATAGTTACCAATAACCGGGTACGGTGCTAAGTGCGGTGCGGTGCGTGAGTGCGGTGCTGAGTGCGGTGCGGATTATTATGAGCGGTGCGGTGCGTAGTGTACGTGAGTGCGGTGAGGTTGATAGTGGTCATGAGATGCGAGGTGGTCATGTATGCTGTAGACGTGGTGCGCTTCACTATAATTAATGTGATGCTAGGAGTGCTAAGTGTGATTAGATGCACGAACCTCCCGGTGCGAATATGCGGATAATAAGATGTCACGGTGCTTACGAGGGGACCCTACATATTATCCTATAAAGCTCCTAAAAGCATAAGTATTCATTCTTTATATATATACGTTAGATTGTAAAAATCTGGTATAGGAATGAGTACATATCTCAATTATTCTATTATATTATCTCAAGCTGTCACCTTTGCGTAATTAGTTCACGAAAGTCGAATATTTGGAACAGAGTTTTTTTTTAATTTTTTGAAACAGTTTATGTATAATATATAATATAATATATTATATTATAATCATATACTCTATATATATAAATATTAATATAATTAAAATAAATATATTAATATATATATATATATAATAATATATTTATATATATTATATAGTATAAATATTATATATAATATATTATAAATATAATATTATAATATTATATATATATAGTATATTATAATATATATATATAAATATATATATAATATATATATATTATTATATTAATTAATATATAATAATATTAATATAATTATATATATATATTATATATACTATAAAATAAGTGAGTGATAATAAAGATGAGAAATATAAAGCTGCCAGGAATTAAATATATTAAAAACCCCAGAGTACCTTTCATATTCACTTACCATCTACTATATATATTTATGACTTTAAAGATTTGACTACTTACTCTAATAATAAGCTGATACAGTTTGTAATATTAAAAATTTTTGCTTACACAGTTAGTTTTGATTTAAAATACAAAGAAAACTTATTTTTTTCAATAAAAAACAAAAAAAAAAAATTTATGAAAAAAATTTGACCGTTCTACGTCAAATATTTCATTCTTACATACGCGGTTACCTAGTATATATATACTACGTTATAGATTATTTATAAATTTATACGGTACTACTATTGTCATATAAATAATTGAGTTACTGCTCGGGTCCTACCTAAAGCCTTGCGACTTACAATGACCGCTTCGGTTCCAAGGATTCGTAATCTACATCTAGCTCATAAGAATACTTATGAACCACGCCCCACCCTTATTTACTACATATATCTAATTAACATATTATATATTAATTAATATATATAATACTATATATATATATATATATATATATAATCTATTATGCGTATATGCATATAATATATATATAAATGTAAAATATTAATATATAATGAGAAAATATAAATAAAAAAATAAATAATATGATATGAAGAATATATAACTTTATATAAATTTAATATAAATTTTATAATAATGTAAATATATATCGGAATAGTTTTGGAAGGTTTCCTGTATAAGTAATATAATTATATTAATGGTGTTAAATATAAACACAATAGTTTTACACCTATCCGAAGTGAAAACTTGTTAAATATCAAAAATCTACGTTTTCCGATGTATACATGCAACTTGCATTTTATTTTTTCCTCAAAAGGATACCAAAATATAATAAATAACATTCCCAAGAACAGCTTTTAGTTCGTTTTAATTATTAGCGTCAAACTCGTTGTGCTTCGGGGTCCAGATTGCAACATTAGAAATACTTCGCGGGCCGGATTAGAGCTTAAGTAAATTTCGTTCGATAGAAATCATAAATGAATTATTGTAGTTATACCTTTATTAATAGTGGATATACATGGTATAATCACTAATTTGATTTAAATTTCATATTTCATTCATTACTTCAAATTTAAATTCCATTTAAATATAACTTTATTATTACCATACCTCTCAGCATTATACTACAGCCTCCAGTATTATATCTTTTTTTTTAATTAAATAAATTAGAATATGATATTCTTGAAAATTCTTACGTTTTGTATATACGTCGTCTCAAATGACGTCGTATGTTCCCCTCGTCGTAAAATTATGTTTTATTGATGTAATTTTCTTTTTCAAATATATTTTTTATTATGTGGTTTTGTAATCTTGCTGTTATCACCCCAGTCAATGTTTTGTACATTTTCGAAAGGTAGGTTATTCGCCGCTATTTACTTGGATCTTCTGTTTTTCCTTTTATATCTTTCTGTCTAAAAGTTATTTCCCCTTTTGCTTTACGTTCGTTGTAAATGCTGTTATAGTTTTTTCTTCTCGTCTCATCCCCTCAAAAATGGCTATATATATATATATATACGAATAATGGCCTTAGCATAAATATACTCTCAAACAAAAGACGTGAACCCTCAAGCTAGCTCAAATCACATCGAAACCCAGTTTATTTTCATATTCAACATCACACTAATCTCATATATTCTCTTAATTCTAAGGACCACATTTTTTTATTATATCCTGAGTAATCTATACAATATGCGGAGTACCCCTTTTTACTTATATCCTGTTATATTAAATGGAAGGTGTTTCTTAACGTAATGGATAATCAAACCCTTTTTATATCCACACAAATATTCAATATAAGAAAAACATCCATATATCATATAGATTGAATTGGATTGGATGAGTTACCTATATACTATAGTATATCTTATTCTCTATTTGATAAATCACAAAACAGTAGCGAGAAATTTATATTACCCTATAATCATATTTGATTTATTGAATCTGTTTCTATATAATTTACTAAACGTTGAATCTTGACACTTTTAAACTTGCTATAAATAACCACTAGTCCTGTATAACACACATAATTCTTATTATCTAGTCAAACAGGTTCCATGGCACATTTCTCATTCGTATCCTAGCAATTAAAATATTTATTTATGCCACCGATTAATAAAGAAACTCACTATACAGTTTTTTGTGACTATTAAAATTCATTAGTTACTTATATCAGAGTACTCAAATCCAGAAAATTTTATGACAGTCTAGTGTAATTACCTATAATAAGCATGATTTATGACCATTATTAAATTAAGTAGCTGCACAATCCTAATTATGCTCTATGAACTCAATTTCTTTATCAATTTGGGGAATCAACACAAATGGTCTTAACTGCAACAAATGCTATAATATATGAGTTATGAATATAATAAAATAGTTATCATACTATATATATATACTACATAGTATACCCAAACAATAGTGAAGGATTAAACCAAATGTGTCATTTACTAACATAACTATAAATAATAATATTCAATTTGTTCACTCATATCACTATTGACCAGCTATATCTAAGCAACATTCTCCTAATATCACATAATGAACTGAAAATAAGTAATTTGGTATTCACTGAATATATGATCCATCACCTCACCTAAAACCCGTTAGTCGAGAGCATGGATAATAAACTTAATGATGTATTTTTAACATTATTTCACCATATTATCTTCTAAATGGACCTTAATACTGAATAATTATTTTATAAAGTCAACCTCATTCTTTATATCGTTGTATTGATACTTAAGTTACATACTAGACATCATATAATATTATCTGATACAATAGTTTTCACAACTACTACTTATTTATGTTATTATTATATATTTTATATTTTATTTTATTTTATTAATTTTTTTTTTGCATCAACTTCGTAATATTTAACGTAGATAAAGCGAAGGATGATCTTATACTTGTTGTTGTTATAAAGGAATAGGCATTATAGTTCATCACATAGGCGTCTGGTTTATATAAATGAATTGAGTTTCATGCTCAGTTTCTCTTTGTGTCATATATATGGATATAGGCTTAAGATATTTCGTAAATCAAAACATTCCACTCAAAATTATAATTTCAGCCTGCATGCAATATCTATCAATATATCTATCTATTCAGAAATATGTAAGAAAATTAAATAATATTAAATTCAACCAGTATCTACTATAAATATATTATCGCAGGGCAAAGAGACGCATAATAATTAATATCAATCACATCATTATATTTTAACCTTATTCCCTTTTAATCTTCACTACATTAATTTTTTAAATTAAAACACATATATATAGTTTATTATATATTAATATATAACATATATAATATAATAAGATATATTAATTACACCTTTATTATATTAAACTCAAGAGTAAAATAATAATAATCCATTTAAGTAAGTTTTTCTGAGATATACTCAATTATATTGAATTAAGATAGGTCGAGCACTATATATTAAATAATTAATTAAAATAATATAATATACATAAATTACAAATAATATACATTGACTATCTATTTCTTATAATAAAATAAATAATAATAATAATAATAATAATAATAAATCATAATAATAATATAATAATAATAATAATAATTAGATAATAATAATAATAATAAAATCAATAATAATAATAAAATAATAATAATAATAATAATAATGATAATAAAGTAATATAATAATATTATAATAATAAACTAATAAAAATAATATAATAAATAATAATTGAATAAAATAATAATAATAATAATAATAAAATAATAAATAATAATAATCATATAATAATAATAAAATAATAAAATAATAATAATAATAATAAATAAATAAATACATACAATAAGTTAAATAGTTTAAATAAATAAATCATTATGATGATAATTAATATTATATGATATATCTATAATGATAATTATAATAAAATATAAAATAAATAAAAAATTGACACTTCTTTTATTTGCCTAATATAAATGTTATAAAAATAGTAGTATATAGGCATACACGTATGACTTTTAAAGAAAATAAGAATTAACGTTTTAATATAAGCAATATATTATTATAATTAGGTAGCATAATTACATATATTAACATTAATATATATAACATTGATAATCATGATAGACTCATATCCAATGTTATATCTCAATCTTATTCTATGTTTCGCTCAGTATGACAAATACATTGTAAAATGGTTACCATTCTTGTCATAATATTTTTAGTCAATAACATCATATGAAGTGTACATTATCATATTAATTATTATTGCTGTATTCTTGAGTGTAACATGTGTGAACATATGGTTAGGTAAAAGAAAACGAGACATTTGACTCAGAGAAGGGAGACATGCATTAAAAGTAACAGCAAATTTCATAGAACAACAACTTACGAGAAAATAAGTACTGTATTCTAGAGAGATCGGCATTTATGAGGAGTAGAAAATAAATGTCCCTTCTTTATATCATACCTTCTTTTTCTCCATCACACTTGAGATACTCTAATAGAGTCTTGTGAAAGAAAGAAAAGAGTTTCTGACTGAGTACAACACGTAACTATTTGCTTATTAAAATATTCGGATTTACATATATATGTTCACATGTGATCCAAGTTATAATAAAATATAATAAAAGCTGATAAAATGATTGACAATTTATTTAGACAGGTATGAAGCTATTTGAGAAATAAATAGTATATTTACTCATATAAGATGTCATGGAAATTGTCTTTTGTAGCACATATTGTATTTCAATACGCATTTCGTGATCATGAGAAATCATAAATAAGGCCACAATTAAACTAGAAGTATCTTGTTGAATGTAAAATTCTAAAATAGCAGAATTTAATATTAATTATTTATAATTATTAATTTGTTCCTATCAATATGATGAAAACTCCAGTACGGTCTAGTTTAATTGAGCGCAAGAGATTATCTATCATCGTGTATATTAGATAATATACATGATTTTTGCGAACAGCCCAAAGGTTCTAGAGCACCAGCTTGGTTTAACAAAAAATATATATTTATGACTCAACTGCAAATTTTAATACATTTTTCTGCCCTCTTGTATGGTGTGCTCTATAACAGGTATGATGTGTTATTACAGAAACAACACAATATATTGATTTATTTTATTCACAGTGCCAACACAAATATCACAAAGATAAAGTAAATCAATAAAATATTTAATTTATAAGTACGATTCAAAATTTAGTGTCTTCTCTGAAGATGTGTTGTTTCTTTTATTAAATAATATTCAATTATATATTTATATTTATTATGGTCTTTAAAGTGTAATAAAAATTTACCGTTTAAAATTTAATAATACTATATATATTCAATGATATATATATATATATATATAGTATATATAATTAGAGTATATTAATTTATATATATTTAATAATACCCTCCTAACTTAATATATATATATAATATCATAATATTTTATTATATTAATATAATTAAAATATTAATATATTATTTTAATCTAACTATCACAATAAATATATATAATATATATATATATAAAATATATACTATATTTTATATTGAATTGGTTTTTTTATTAAATAAAAACAAATATTTATCATAAAATATGATATAATATAATTAATATGATAATTATTTATATAATTAAATAATCAATAACTATAATTACTATATATATATATTAATCTATAATATAATATATATAATATATATATATATATAATATATATATATAGTAGATACATATCTATTACTATATTATCTTTTGAGACAGTCAGTATTCATATATATATATCGAGTATAAGTAATTTAACAGTAGACTTTATAATAAATATAATACTCAAAAAATTCTATAAAAAATATTACTATATAAGATTAAATCAAAAAAATCATAGCTAAGGTATATATAGAAAAAATATCAAACTATCAAATGACTAAAAGAATCCTTATTCCTATATATATAATAAGTTGATAAAATTCTAAGTGTTTTTTTATATTATAATATACTATATATTAAGAAACCAAATTATATAAAAGTATTATCATTACTCATTTATGCAAAAATTTGATTTATGAAATAGTCTTACCATATAACAATATTCTCATAATTAATTTTTTTAATATAATATGTACTATATATATATGATGACTGATAAATAATAATTATATGATAAATTATATATTAATTAAGTATATTATATATATATATAATATACTATTATATATATACTATATATATAATATATATATATATATATATATCTATTATATAGTTATTATATATATTAATAAATATATATACGTAATATATGATATATATATATATATATAATATATATAGTATATATAATATATAAATATATATTATAGTATATTATATATATATATGTATATTGATATATATATATAATATATAATATTAATTATATGATATATATATATATATATTATAATATATATATCATAATATATATAATATAGATATATATATATATATATATATATTATATATATATATATATATTAATATATATATTAATATTTAATATCATATATATTTATAGAAATTTTCTATCAATATAAAAATATCAATTTTTCAATATGAAATATATAATATAAATGATATAAATATTTTTAAGATCAGAAATTTTAAATAACACGATTCAGAATTATCTTTGATCGTAATGGGGCAATAAACATTCGAATTAAACAGTCGAATGAACAGCTTAAAAAAATACAATTAATTCACTTTATTTTTAAATTTTACAATAATTATTTGTCGATTTTCATTTACCATTTATTTTTTAATATAAGAAATTTTATTTTTATAAATAATCATGACTTGGAAATAAAGCAATATGGATATAAAAAGACTCATCGGATTTCATATTGGCTTCATTTTCATTTATAACTATGCACGGATATAGTATAATATTATAATAATATATTCTATAATTTTTCTTTCTCTATCTCTGATATATTAAACAACATATAGCCAAATTCTATTTATTATAATCTATAATTAAAGTGAGTCGTATTATACCTACTATAATATGTTTCCGGTGTAGGTACCAATATCAAAAAGTATCATATACTGTTTTGTCATGCATTAACCTAGCTATATAGGCGTATATATATATAATATATATATAAGGGATAAATAATATACTAGTATAGGTAATAATTAACCATTATATGTCACATGAGGATATAACTTATGATCACTGGCTATATCTATACCATAATTATTTAAGTTCGCGAAGTAATAAATTATAGATATAATAATAAAAAAAAAATATAATTATAAAAAAATAAATAAATTACTATCTAATTAAAAACTAATACAAAACAGCTTATACAAGACGAAAAAGGAATACATCTGTTTGGGAATGCCCTTGATGAATGAAAATTTATATTATGGATATGAGGTAATAATATATGTATAATATAAAATATAAAAAAATATATCAAAATAAATAATAAAAAAAATACAATTAATAAAGTTAAATATAATATTAAATATATTATGTACTACACATATATATATATCATTGATATAGATATATAGAGTATACTAATTTAGAGACTTTTTTATTGGAGTTTTTAAATTTAAGCCGTGATTTAAAATAATATAAATATAGAACTACGTGTACGAAACATATTTAAAAGTTTTATGCTTTATTCATTATTATTATCATTAACAGAAATAACCTCACATATAAGTAGTAAGTATATACTATATACCGCTATTAACGATGGCAGGAAGCGGGTCTAACTCTATCGCTCTATTATTATATCTTATATATATATATATATTACCATAGGGGAAAATACTTAATAACGCTAGGGTATTAGTAGTATACATAAACAATAATTCCCAATTATACCTACTCACATCATAAGATATACGGGAGGGCTCTCCGGAATACCTATACCTACACTACAGCTCTACTTTGGTATTTGGAGTTGATCTGAGAGTACTAGTAGATATAGGTTCCTTATATATATATACCGCCCTACTATATATATACTTATATATATATATAATAGCCTATACCTGATATATATATTATATATATATATATAATTTATAACATATAGTATTATATATAACCTATATGAGGGGTAATTAGCGAAAAACGTTAATAATAATATATTATATATATATAATATATATATATATTACTATAAATAGTTATGTATATTATATAATATATATTTAATAGTATATAATATAATTAAATTTGTAAGTATAATTTATATAATATATATATATTATATATATATATAATATATAATATATATAATATTATATATATATATAAATTTGTATATAATATATAATATATATATATATATCATTTATTATATATATACTATATATATATATATAATATATATAAATATATAAGGCCTATATACTATATAATAAGTCACTGGACTCATATATTATATATACTCACCTTGATGTTTTACTTAGTCAACTCATAGATACCGTCTGAGTATACCTCGAGCCTATACCTATATATAATAATTGTCACGAGAGTGTATAAAATATATATACTCTATTATATTAACAAATATAAAATATATGTTATCAAATAAATATATATTATATATATATATAATATATTATAATATAATATATATATAAATATATAATATATATATATTATATATAATATATAATATACTATAATAAAAAATAGTATATAATAATATATATATTATATATTATATGGCATTGAGAGATAATAATAATTGAGGGCTTACTATATTTTAATTAATATTAATATAACGACCCCATGATATAAGCGTACATAGTATAGAGTAATAATTATCCTATAATATCTATATATAAGTAGTTATAATATATAATATTATATATATATATATATATATATATATATTAATATACTTACTAATAATAATAATAATAATAATTAATAATAAATAAATAATATATAAATAATAATAATAATAATATAATAATATATAATAATACATAATAATAGATAAATAATAAAAATAATTAATACATAATAATATATAAATAAAATAATAATAATAATAATAATAATATAATAATACATTTAAGTAATAATATATAATATATAAATAATAATAATAATAAATAATAATTAATTAATAATAATAATTAAAATAATTATAATAATTAAATTAAAATATTTAAATAATAATAATAATAATATAATATAATAATAATCTAATAATAATAATAATAATATAATAATAATATATAATAATTAAATATAATCAAATAATAATAATATAACAATAACAATAATAATAATAATATAATTATAATAATAACAATAATATAATAATAATAAATAATAATAAATAAGAATAAGTAAACTAATAATAATAATAGTAATAATAAAATAATTATACATAATAATAATAATAATATAATATAAAATGATAATAATAATTAAATATAATAAATAATATAATAATAATAATAATAAATAATTATATATATAAATAATAATAATAATAAGTAATAATAATAATCATAATTAATAATTAACTTAATAAACTAAATAATTAAATAATATATAATAAAATGAATGCTATATAATCAGACATTATAAACTAGATATAATAATATAATAATAATAAATTAAAAATAAAATATATATTAATCAATAATAATAATAATAAAAATATAATAATAATAATAAAATAATAATAATAATAATAATGAATTAATAATAATAATATAATTAATAATACCAATAATAATAATAATAAATAAAATAATGATAACTAAAATAATAATAAATAATAATAAATATATCATAATACTTAAAATAATATGATTCACATCAAATATAAGCACCTACATAACTGATAGTAATCACCATAAATAATAAATAAAATAATAAATAAAATCAAAAGACCATATAATATTTTGATATTAAATATATATTTAGATTATATTATAATAAATAAAAATTATATAATATATATATGTTAGTTTTATATTTAATGTATTCTTTTTTTGTTGACATATTATTACCGCATATAAAACAAATAATGACAAACGGCGAACCTCCCTTCATTCAGCCGAAACACTTTTATTCTATTATTTACATATAAGAAGTCAGTGAGTCACCAATATAAACTGAGAATTAACAATTGTTCAATTTAACTAATTCTTTAATAGTAACCTAGAGAATGTCGTCTTTTGAATTAAGTAAGATTCTGCGAGATGGAAGATAAGAAGGTGCGTCACTTTAGAAATAGTTACTTTATCCTTACTATATAATCTTCATCATAACTGGTATTTTTTTTTTCCTTTTGTGATCTCTCGTGGAAAGGACATATTTTTTCACTCACCAAAGTAGTTTATGAGTTTGGCTTTCTGATAGTGATATGAGAGTATAGATGATTGCACTATGAGAGCGAGATGAAGAATGAGAGATGAGGAGAGATGAGACCGAGAGAGGAGAGAGAGAAGTAGCAGAAGAGAGAGAGAGATGAGAGATGAGAGATGAGATAGAGAAGAGAGAGAGAGAAGAGACGAGAGATGTATGCAGCCACAGAGGAAAGATGAGAATGGAGAATAGAGATTAGACAGAGAGGGGAAGTTATTGAATAGAGAGAAGATGAGAATAGAGATAGTCAGAGAGAGGAAGAGATGAGAGAGAGAGGAGAGAAGAGAGAGAGAGTAAGAGAGAGTAGGAGAGAGAGAAATCACCTTGTTGCACTATGAAAGGGAGCCGTATGGGGAGACTCATCAATGCCAAATAAATCACCGATGAAGCTGGAGATGGAAATGGACAAATAAGGACTCGTGAAAAAAGATGAGGAAATAATTTTTGAGGACAAATATAAGGTTAACCGATAATTTAAATAAAGTGAGAATAATTAGAAGGACATATATGAATACAAGCAATTGAATAAATAATATGTATAATTGAAGAAAAAATTTAAATGATAATAGAAGCTATATAGTGATGGGAATGGACATAATAAAGACTATAATGAGAATATAGGCTATATATAATTCTATTATAACTAAAGTTAAATTAAATAAAAATAATATTATATAAATTTAATTAAATTAAATTAAGAATAATTGAAATATATAATAATATGGATATAAATATTTAATTATATAAAGTATATAAATGTAAAATATATATATATATAAATACTAAACATTATAATTAATATTATATTAATAATAATAAGTAATATTATATTTATAATTATTAAATAAATTAATTATTACATAAAAAACTAGATCTAAAAATTATATATATATAAAATTACCTACGTATTATATAGTTAAACTAGTTACTATATATATATAATATATATATATATATATATATATATTATACCTCTATCTGACTTATCTTAAAGTACATATTGAGAATTATTAATAATATAATAATTTATGAATCTGAAATAGTGTATATGAGACAATCTATGTTAGAAATAAGCATGAATTGTAATCATAATAATTTTAATTTAATATATATAGTACTAACTGGGACATATATACTAATATTACCGTAATAATAGTATATATTATGAATTTGAGAAATAACATACGTTATCAATCGTACAATATATATACTAACTATATATTCCTATATATAGTTATACCATTTCTCATTAATGATTATATAATGTATTATGTATTTATATATCTATTACATCTAATCGATAAAAACAAGAATTAATTATCAAATGCTTCTAGAGTCTATTAATCGTATAAGCTAATATATAAAGCACTAAAAATTATAACAAGATATAAGAAGCTTTAACAATTATATGAATCAGTATAAATTTAATATTAATAGTAAGTATAAAAGTATATAGTTAAAACATAATAACTTATAAAATAATATAAATATATTTATAAACTTATATATTAAATATCACGTATAATGAACGTATATATATATATCTATATATCAGTGGCGGCATGTTGACTCTATATATTATATAATAATAAGTATCATAGAATACTTAAAAACAAAGTAAAATAAGTAGAATAGATTCATATGTAATTATATTATAATAACATAACTATATTATTTAAATGCTAATTCAAACTTTACTAGGTCTATGAATGATATTTATAAATGATATAATTATATACTTATATTATTACTATTATTATTATATTAATTCAATTATAATTATTCTATTATAATTATATATATTATTAATTTTATATATATTAAATCATATTATTAGTCAATATACTATGAAAAAATATTATCTGTACCTAATAATACAATATATATACGTTAAGTAAAATCTTAGTCAAATATAATGATATATATATAATTAATATATATATATCTTATATATATATATATATATATAATATATATAATTTTTAATATATAGGGTATTGTTTTATAAGCAATTAAAAAAAAAACATTTTTTTTTTATTGGTTTTTGTTTCATCTATTGTTATTTTTGTTGTTTTTCTTTCTTTTTTATTTTTTGCTTATATATAGAAAAATATTTAAAAGGCTTTGAATAGATGAAGAAGAATAAATAATATAGATTCACTCAGATATGCTTAATGGTAAATCAAATGTTAAGAACTGCTGAAGCGTAAAATCCAAATGCAAGTAAATATTTAGCTATTTTGAATATACTGAAGGAAGGTAAGAGAAAATTGACTTACCTGAGATAATTTAATTTTTTTTTATTCCTTCCGGTACAGCAATTTCGTCTTCCAAAGTATTTTTCACTAATGGCAAATTATTAATAACAAGAATAAGGAAGAGTGAGGCAACATTTTGACGGCTAGAAAGATTGGAAACACAATGGACACTGTATATCTGAACTCTCTCTCTCTTTCCCTACTCTCTCTCTTCTCTCTCTACTCTCTCTATTTTGCCATATCGTTCTCTCTCTCTCTCTCTCTCTCTCTCCTCTCTTTCTCCTCATCTCTATCTCTCTCTCTTACTCTATATCTCTTTCTACTATCGTCTCGTATAATCTCTATATATATCTATCTAATCTTCGGTCTCACAAGCCCTAATCGCTTAACTCTAACCTCCGCACTGGCGGCCCTATCACGTTTTCCTAACCTACAGTAACTACACCTAGCATAACTCTTTCCTCATAACAAACACCTTAATACTCACGTATCGTAAAGTACCATGATCACGCCATCTTAACTAAGTTACAAAACTCCACCTTAGAACCATTGTTAAAAACCAACCCGTTCTGTATTACGAATTTATGTCATTTAATCTCTCTTTCCTTCAACAAAGCTTACTATATCTGATACTTAATTCTTCTTTTTCAAATGGCAAATTATTAAAACTGAAACGATTATATGATACGCACGATAATATCTCTTTCTATAAACCTCCATTCCTATAGAATAAAGGAATTTTAATAGGGTCCTCCTCGAATCCACTCTCTCCACTCACTCCTCCCTCTCTCTCTTCCTATCTCACTTGGAGAGGGGTTAAGAAGTTAAAGAGTTAAGGAGTCGACACAAGACTCTCTAGTGGTAGCACTTATCAAAAACAGAGCACAAGTGTGATTGCCAAAAACTCTAATGGAACAGGGCAGAAATGCCAAAACCCGCTTCATTATGGTACTAGGTTCATAGAACGGAATCTTGAGAAGTTAGTTTCGAAGGCGCCTCGAAACACCCAATATCCTAGAAACTTGTTAGAAAGAACATAGTTTGATCCTTCTAATAAAGATCACTAGAAAAGAAAATCGGATATCCGAAATAGTCGGAGTAGGAGTTCGAACTGGTGTCGGTGTCCGAACCGGTGTTGGAGTTCGAACCGGTGTCGAGTTCAGATCGGTATCGGAGGCGAAACCGGTGTCAGAGTTCAAACCGGTGTTGAATTTACTAAACGCGGTTTTCTGGAATACGAAACCTATTTGACAGTTCGACGATGTGTTATGATATGTTTCGGAAAATCGAGAGTGTAATCGAGCGGCGAAACAGAACGCGTTGATCACGAAGCTATAAAAAATCACTTGAGGTGTTAAAAGTATGTTATAAACGCGACCAACTGGTTTTTTGATATGTTCGAAACCCGCGATCACTTTTGGAAGGTCCGAGACACCCGGAGAGAGAGAGAGTAGAGGACGAGAGAAGAGAGAGAGAGATTGAATTTTAATATGGAAAGTTCACCATGAAGGACATAAGTTGAAAGCCCGGAACATTCTACATTGAAATGAAAATAGTTTGTATTTGGAAGGGAAAAAGATAAAAATATTAAGGCCCAGTGAAGTAGTGGTAGGTTTTATGTATAGACAGGTGGAGGAGGAACCATCTTTGCTGATAAGAATAGGATGTCTAAGAAAAGGTTGAGTCATATGCAATGTTCTTAGTCATGCTATCTATTGAGGAAATTGTCTGTATGAAAACAAATAAAATAGATGATTGAAGAGATATGGAGTGAGCAGAAAAAAATAAATGTTTGGTAATACTTATCAATAATTTATATATATATATATATATATATAATATATATATATATATATATATATTAGTAATATATATTATATATATATATATATATATATATATATATATATTATATATATATATATATAAATATATATATATATATTATATGATGAGCAGAATGATGCCTTTACAGCAGCGGGGTGGCTAGAATTGGAGAGAGAGGTAAGGACCAGGCAGATGGGTAGAAGCAGAAATAGCCAACGGTGTTTACCCTTCATCATTAGATGAAGGACCACTTTTTGCAAGTGAGTTGAAAAAGTTTAAGAATGTTATAAACTGTGTTGGCAAATGGCTAGTAATTATGATTCTGAGGTATCTCTCGGAGAATGGTGTTCAGGCTGACCAATTGGGTTTGAAAAGCGAATAATAATTTTGCACGATGGAAAAAGAAAAAAAAATTGCATACATTAGAATCAACTTCAAGGTTCACCCGAGGAGACGATCGGAAGGCTCCAGTGGAGATACGGATCGCTTCATTTCGGATGGGATCTAACAGTATAGTAGAGTTTGGGAGTTTTGACGAATATACTACGCAGCCAAAGTCCAGCTTCGATCGGATTTGGGGCACTGTAAAGAGACGTAAAAAGGATCTCGATCAGCACCTAAGATTTTGAGGCAGATGACGTAATACGTCAGCACGCGATGACAAGTCGTATTCAGGAGTTTTAATGTGGGGTGCGTATGTAGGATGGTTGTCTAGAATCAAGTCTAGAAATTTGACTTGTGAAGTTACAGGAATGGATGAACCATTATAAGATTAGGTTTACAAGAGGAAGATGGTAAGTTCTTCGACTTCCGTTCGCTTAAAATAGTACTACTGAGGTTTTGATAGGAAGCCATGGGAGTTACGCCATTGTGAAATATTCTCAATAGCTGTTGAAGTTGCCGTTCAAGAAATGGCAACCTGGCACATGCATGTAATAACGACAGGTCAATTCAGCATATATAAAATTGACCTGTTGCTGGGATAGAAGTTAACGATGTCAATTGGAATCCGAGAGCAAAATAATAAACACTTAGAAACACTGTCCGCGGAACCCTACCTTTATTAAATCCCTTCTGTCAGACAGATCATCAAGGTTCTGTGCTCTTCTGTTCTATCCACGCCACTTTATCATCCGATCGGGGTTCCGCAGGGCAATGTTCTAAGTGTATTTTATTTGCTCTCGATTCATGACATCGTTTACTTCTAATCAGCAACAGTCCAATTTTCTATATATGCTGATGACCTGTTCGTTATACATTGAAAAATTGCCAGGTTGCCATTTCTTGACGGCAACTTCAACTAGCTATTGAGAATATTTCACAATGGCGTAACTCCCCATTGCTCCATTTCTCAACCTCAGTAGTACTATTTAAGCGAAACGGAAGTCGAAGAATTACATCTTCCTCTTGTAAACATCTTATATGGTTATCCATTCCTGTAACTTTTACAAGTCATTTCTAGACTTGATTCTAGACACCACCTAACATTACCACCCAATTAAACTCCTGAATAGACTTGTCATTACGTGCTTGATTTATTACGTCATCTCGCCTCAAAATCTTAGGGTGCTGATCGAAGGTCCCTTTCGTCTCTACATTGCCCAAATCCGATCGAAGCTGGACATGACTAGCGTAAGCAATTTCGTCAAACCTCCCAGACTCTAACTATACCTGTTAGATCCGCATCGAATGAAGCGATCCAAATCTCCAGCGGAGTCTTCGATCGTCTCCTCGGTGAACCTTTGAAGTTGATTCTAAATGTGTGCAACTTTTTTTTTTCTTTTTCCTGTGCAAAGTTATATTTCGCTTTCAAAAACCCCATATCGTCAAGCTCTGACCATTTCTCCGAAAAATTTACCTCACAACCCTATGGCGTTCGGCATATCCAAACATAGTTCTAAAACTTTCAGTAAACTTTTTCAAACATCACTTCTCAATGTCAATGCTTTCTCTATGAGAGGTAAACCTTGGCTATTCCTGCTTCTACCATCTTCCTGGTCCTTCCTCTCTCTCAAATCTAGCCACCCGCTGCCTTGTTAAGGCATCATTCCTATATCTATATATAACTATATATATATATTATATATTATATTATATATATATTATATATATATAATATATATATATATTATATTATATATATAGTATAAATATATATATATATATATATATATATATATAATATTATTATAATTATAATAAGTATCTCTGACATTATCTTTTTCCTTCACATCCTTTTCTTCAATCATCTATTAGTATCTGTCTCATTATATCCAAATTTACGCAATTTTTTTAAACCTTTCCTGCAACGAAAGCTATTGGCAAACATTTTTTTTTGTAATCTACGAATGTACAAGCGTCATTTTATACTCAGTAACTTCCAACATCTTTCATTCTCAATTTACTCTAAACCCATTCAAACGTCTTGTAATTTAAAAAACACTAAGCTAGAGACCAATTCTCTAAGTTTTTACTAACAGTTATTTTGCATCATTCAGCTTTTATCGTGAATCTTTAACCGTTCCCAAATTAAAATTCAAAAACCTTATATGAAAAATATAAATTATATGTACTTTTTTTTTTATTAATCAAAGGTTCACACCACACGGGCATAACCCTATTCAAGAGGGGAATTCTCTAAAGCGTAATTCTAACCTAGGATGCCGGAGTAAGGATCAACCCGGTCCTTGCATGCGACTCTGCGCTTTACCGATGAGCCACTAATAGCGCAAGTATAAAATTTAAAATATTTAAATAAAAAATTTTCATATTTTAAGCTATCCTTTTCAAAATGGGAAATATATTCTTTAAATAGCTCAAACGATGTTTCCCCAACAAAATCTTTTTTAATATACATGATTTCTCCTTTAAAAATAATGTCTGTATGAACTTTCCTCAAATTAGATAATCGCTGTAATTACATTCGATATCATCAGAGAATGACAATTCTTGTTATTGTAAATTCAAATTCTAATGTATTAGAACATTTAAAAGAGTTAATACAACAGTAGCGCACATACTCTACATATATTATTCAAATAATAGAATCTTCAAAACTTAACTATAACGCTAAAATCTTAGGTTTTAATATATTATTTAAAATACGAATATAATGTATTCATTTTTCTATATTAAGCCCTATCACACAAGCACACCTCACACACTTATAAATATATATTTATATATATAGTTATAATATATATAATATATATATATTATATATATATATATATTAATATATATTATATATATATATATATATTATATATATTATATATATAATATATATATATAATGATAGTCACAGAAGATTTAACTCTACTTAGCTCGGGATTTGAATCACTGGACCTCCGCCGTT
>JABUQX010041877.1:0-5000 GCA_015478945.1 Trachelipus rathkii
TTTTGATAGATTCTCTTCAGCACAATTAGATCAACGCTAGCGAGCGGCACCTTGAGTCAACTTGTATTGATCTTTTCTCGAATTTCTTGGGGCATTGAGAACAAGGGTTGTTTTTAATTACTCAAAACCTCAGATCCTCCCATCTTCCACTCCAGATAATCTTTTAGACAGCTATAACATAAAGTTGTATTGCACAACGCAACCACGGATGGTTTGAAAAAATTTATGAACGCAAAAAATCCGTACCGAGAAGTTCGAAACTATTTTAGGAACCGCAAAAAACCGCAACCGCGGTTATGCAAAAAATTCAGCTTCGCTCCATCACTAATACAACTATATATAGTATATATATATTATAATATATATATATAATATATATTATATATATTATATATATAATATATATTATATATTATAATAGTATATATATATATATATATATATTATATATATAATATTATATATATTATACCACTCACGGGCAGAGCAATATTCAGGGAGGGGGTGTTATGCACCGCAAAATTTTCATTCCACTGAGCGCAAATGACGCAGATTGAGCACAGACGCAGGGCTTTTAAATGTGAGAGAGATTAAATTCAGCAGGAAACACAGAAGATGGAAGGAGTCACAAAAACCAGAGGTGCAGGAAATAGGAAGCCACGACAGCGAACTAGCTGGAATCTACACATATTACCAAAACTCATGCGCAACACAGCACCCTTTTGCTACGAGGGCGAGGTAAAGGTGGTGATACGCGATGGTAAGTCCTTGAACACCTGCACTTTCAGGTAGTGTATATGTAAATATTAGTAGGAAGGTGGGTTGTGAGAGTACCAACATCGCGCCGAAAAAGATAGAGGATCAAGTGAACTGGAAAGTACCAGGGCAGTTTATAAGCTTTTGGCCTTTGATTCGACCCTGTCCAAAAGCGGTAACCAGACCAAGAGCCCCCCAGATATGAAAACAGTACTCCATACATAGGGCGGATTAAGGACCCTTGTCTAGCTGGAATAACTGATGAAGAGAGAAAAAAATAAGTCTCGCCCAGCTAAACAGAACTCCCAGTTTCTTGAGGCCGCCCTAGCAACCTTGGACATGAGGTATCCAAGACATTTTTTTTGGTTATGTTAAGGCCATAGGATGTTTATATTGTCAACAGGAGGACGAGAACCGTCGAAAGATAAGGAAAGTTAGAAGGTGGATGTTTTGAAAGGGAAGATTTTTAGAAGTTTGGTTTTAAAGAATTGAATTTCACAAGGTTGAGACGACCCACTCGGAAATTCTATCCAGATTCTCTCCTCTCTATGGTGGTGATGAAGTGAGTGAGTGCTGATAGAATGGATTAGATGTACTTCGAGAGGCAATTCTAGAAGTAAAAGAGGGAGGAGAATTGAAATTGAGTTGAAGAAAGAAGGGTCGAGTCATCGGCATTAGAGTGGATAGAGTTAGATGTGCATGCAGGTGAGAAGATCATTAGTAAAAAGTAGGAATAAAGTAGAGATAAGACAGAACCCTGAGGAACACACTATTGACAGAAAAGAAGAAGAAGTCGTTTCCATCAACCACGACCGGATACTGAGTGACTTGAAACGAATGGTTTAGGACATAAGTAAGCAAAGAGAAGGCGGAAACCCAAGGAAGGGAGCTTAGAGAGCAGTGACGCTTGCCAATACCCGGTCAAATGCTTTGGTATTCAGCGCCCATCACACGGCAGTCTCCCGTATTCCAAAAGAACGGAAACCATAAATTGGCTGAAATAGGAAAGTTATATCGCTAGTAGACCTTGAAAAACGCGAAAGCCGTTATGCAATCGGAAAGAAGAGGAATGAGATTTCCAGATGGTCTAATAAAAAACGAGAGTTGAGAGTGTTCAAAGATCTTGATAGAAAACAAGTTGAGAGCTATAGGGCGATCATTTAGAAGGATTCAGAGTGGCTTTCCTTTTTTCGGAATAGGGTGGACATGTGCGTGCTTCCAACCTGAGGAAAGTGCTAGTATTGAGGAATAGAGAATATAGTTGAACGAGGGGCGGGGTCACCCAAGCACATTCCTTCAAAACTCGGGGAGGAATGCCATCCGGGCCACCCGCCTTTCTCTAACGTTCATAGATTCAGGAAAGCCATGTACCGATCAATGATCAAATGTAATCACACCTGTAGGACACCTGAGAGGAGAAGGAGGACGAAGAGGAATGTCAGGTGAGTTAAGAGAAATAGGAGGCCGAAGAGATTGGACTTTTCAGTTGGACAGGTAGCAACAAAGCAATCAGATCGAATAAGAGGAGGAAAGGCAGATTTACAGAAGTTGTTAGAGATGTTTTTGGCAAGATGCCAGAGAGATTTGTCAGTAGGAGAACCAATTAGGTAAGCGCACTTTCGTTTGATGAAAACCCTCTTTGCTCGTCGAAGAGTATCCCTGCAACGATTTCTAGCTGAATGAAAATTAGCGAGAGTGATAGGAGAACGAGAATTTTTCCACTCCCGATACGCGCTGTCTCTTAATAATAATAATAAAATTAACAGTATCTCGAT
This sequence comes from Trachelipus rathkii, assembly GCA_015478945.1. Lineage (NCBI taxonomy): Eukaryota > Metazoa > Arthropoda > Malacostraca > Isopoda > Trachelipodidae > Trachelipus > Trachelipus rathkii. The sequence continues at coordinate 2,532 of JABUQX010041877.1, forward strand.
GTGAAATTATGATTATGTGATAGAGAAGATTTAGTCGAGAAGGATAACCTGCTCATCCCGTCAACGATTACAGCTCTCACTTTAGTGGCAGAAGCCCAAGCGTCATCAGAGTTAAAACAGTCATTCTAATTATGGTTAGCGTAGAAGTGAAGCAAGGCCCCCCCCCAATCAGCCCGATCAAAGTGCCAGAAAAAACGCATAGAGCAGGATGGAGCAGTTGGAGAGAAAGTATTATAATTAAGAGATATAAGGTGTGGTCAGATATTACCAATAGAGCGAAGGTGGTGTATTTATAGAGAGAAGGACTAGTGGCTGAAAACATAGGTCAAAGTGTGTTCAAGGAATTGTTGGAATGGTGTGCGGTCTCTTTGTATTAGTTTGCTCCAGATCGTGAGAATTGCTGAATGATTCGGACTCCTATATATATATATATATATATATATATATATATATATATATATATATATATATATATAATATATATATATATATTATATATATTACATATATATATATATATTTATAATAAGTTTAATTTGTACATATAATTGTATATATGGTGTAGGGGGGTTTGATTTATTATATATTAATACTATATTATATATATATATTATATTATATATATACGGCGATTGTATGATGGTTTAGGTATGGTTATAGTGTGAGTAGTAGTGCGATATTTCACTGTATAATGAATATATTGTAAATACATCATTATACTATATATATATATATATATATATTAAACAATATATATATATATAATAGTAAAAATATCACGCCTTAAGAGTAAAAATTTAACAAGTAACAAAGTGGTAGTTTCTTAATTTTGTGTCTTATATTATATATATATATAATTTTATTATATATTATATATATAATACATATATATAGGTTGTGGTGTGGAGGTGGGTTGTGTTGAGTAGTTATATATTATATATATATATATATATATATGGGGTGGTGTATATATATATATATATATATATATATAGTATATAATATATATATATATATATATATATATATATTATATTATATATATACTATATATATATATTATATATATTATATATATTATATATAATAATAATAATATATATAATATATTATATATAAGTATATATATATATATATATATATATAGTTTCAAAGAAAGATGTTTGGAGCGTATATAAGGAGGAAAAAAGGAATACTGAAAGCGTTCATACGTGAAGAGTAAAAAGGGGTACTAGAACAGTGTGGAAAGAGGCATGAATGGGACATTAGAGGGAATAGGAAAGCCTCTTCTGAAAGGAAGCGCGAAAGGTTTAGAATTAGGAATAAGGGGAACTGCTTAGAAGTTAATGAATAGGGATGGTGCGTTTGTAACTGATGAAATGGATGTGAGGGAGTGTGGAAAGAGCACTTCGAGAATCTGTATAATATTACAGTAATGAAGAGGTGATATGAATGTGTGTGGGGTTTGATGGTGCAAGAAAGGAATAGGTAGTTTATGGGGATGAGGTCATTAGCAAGGAGGATGTAATGGTAGAGTGAGAAAGTTGAGAATGGTAAATCTGCAGGTATAGATGAAATTACAGGTGAAATGATCAAAAACGGAGGCGAGATGGTGATTGATTGAATTGGAAGTTATGTAATAAAGCGTTTATGGAGGTATAGTTCCGAGGGATTGGAGGAGAGCAGTAATATACCCTTATGATAAGGGTAGGAGATAAGGGGAACTGATTAGGAATCTATAGTTGGCAATTAGTTTATGAGGCTGTTGTAGGGAGATATATTCTGGTATTTTAGTCGGAGAAGTAGTGTGGTTGTGTTATCGAGTGACTTTTGAAGGAGCTGATTTGGTGCAAGAACTAAGGTGGGTGCGTTTAGGAGTGGAGAGGGAGTGCTCTTTATACTGATCAATCTTTACATTTGAATCAAATAGCGACTGCAGAAAAGAGAGCAGAAGAAAAATAAATTGTATTTAGGTTTATGGATTTGAACAGGCGTATAGATAGGATTAATAGGAAAGCCCTATGGCAGGTGTTATAATGATAATGGTGTGGGGTAGGCTTCTGAATGGAATCAAAAAGTATGTATGCCGATAGTGAAGCGTGTGTAAGAAGAAATGGTGTCAAAAGTGATTGGTTTAATATTAATAGCGGAGTGAGGCAGGATGTGTTATGTCACCCTGGTAATATTCATTATGGTATATGGATGAGGGTTAATGAAAGAATTAGAGGATGGGGTGCATGGGAAATTGGGTGTGAATGTGAGAAGATGTGAGTGAGGTGGAGTGCCTACCTGAGTATGATGTGCTTGTATATGGGTTTTGGTTTGTGTCTGAAGAAACGTTTTAAGAGATTGGTAGAGAGATTGGCAGGGTGTGTGTGTAAAAAGAGGTGTTTGAAAAGTAAACGTAGATAAGAGTAAAGGTTATGGTTGTGTAAGTGAGGACAGGTCCTCGGTGTGAAGTATAGTTGG
>JABUQX010041877.1:7500-12500 GCA_015478945.1 Trachelipus rathkii
CAAGGAATATAAATGATGAGAGAGACGATATTGAGCACTTCTTCTCCTCTAAATTTATAGTTCGGTTACATTTGTTTTTGTACCAATAATGATGGGACATTGAACATCGTAAATGAAAAACTATTTGTTTACCTATCACTCGTTAATTTTGATAAACCTCGGAACAGGAATATCAGACGTGCTAAGCGTGTTTGTACTAAACTTAAATGATCCTACATCGTTAATTTTCTTGTTCCAAAAAAATAACTTTGGTAAACCTGCTTTCCTACTCTTATTCGCTCTTATAAATGTATAGCAAATACACATACTGAAGGGGCATATATAGTATATATATATATATATATATATATATATATATATATATATATATATATAATAATTATATATATATATTATTATAATATATATATATATATATATACTATATATATATATATATATATATATATATATATATATATATATATATATATATATATATATATATATATATATATATATATATATATATATTTTTTATTTATTTAAAAAAAAAAAAAAAAAAAAATTCCCCCTTGTTTTAAAAAGTTGTCTAAAAAAAAAAAAAACTTTCGTGGTCTGATGAGTATCAGTACACTGACCAAAGAGGAATCCGGCCACTACTAGCTACTTTCCAATTGGCAGTATAATTATGATAAAACTGATGGGTCCTTCTTTTAATGCTATAACCCAGTAAAAGAACCTTAATTTTTTACCAAGTGTAAGAGATAAGTGCTCTATCATCGCTACTGTAAGTCATCTACGGAACAAGTAAAATCGAGACACCAACCATTTACCTTAACAACCAAGCCTCAAAAATGTCTGTTTAGCATAGTCTCATAAAAGGGGTCAAAAATATCGTTGCAAGAAATTTAAACCTTAGCACTTTAAAAAGGTATTATATATATATATATATATATGTATAATATATATTATATTATATATAATAAATATTATTATATATATACTATATTATATATATATTATATATGTTATATATATATATTATATATATATATTGTATATTATATATATATATAATATATATGTATATATGTATGTTTGTGTGTGTATATATATATGATATGATATATATTATATATATATATATATATATATATATATATATATATATATATATATATATATATATATATATATATATATATATATATATATATATATATATATATATATATATATATATGTATATATATGTATATGTATATATTCATATATATTTATATTATTCTGGTGTCGTTGGGTCAAGACGTGCTAACAACTAGAAGGAACAGAAAGAAAAGAGCAGAGAAAACATCTAGAAAGAGAAGAATCTAAAGAGACTTAATTAATATACTCTCTCCGAAAAGATTGGTATAAAGAATAAATGAAATTGTTGAGTTTAGAAATGATGAACTTCCAAGACAGAAGAGCCTTTGAAAAATAATCGAATTAAAATATTTTCGCAACATTAATTTGAAAATTTTAGAAATTAAGAATAATTAATATTAATCAACGTCAAATTTTAAAAACTGTGAAGTAACAAATGTTTATTGTTACGTGTTCTTTAGAAAAAATATAATTATGACCAATGACAAAATAGGTCTCTTTTGCTTGAATATTGATAATTATATCATAGAAGTTTGTACAACCTTGACACCAGAATCATCTAGTCTCGCAAATGGACTCTCGATTAAACAGGCTAGGGGCTCGGAACATCCTACAGTTTTTTGTCTTCACTGCACAACGGTGGATTAGCGTTTCAAAATACTTGCAGCTGACGCCACCCACAACATATGTGTTCTATACTATCTGGTAATAATAATAATAATAATAATAATAATAATAATAATAATAATAATAATAATAATAATAATAATAATAATAATAATTGGTGCTAGGTGATAGTGTTAATAGTGATAGTTATTAATTAGTGTTATTAATGTTATTGATAATAGTGCTAGTGTTGAAAATATTATAAATTATTAATATTAATATTATTGATATTAATATTATTGGTAATAATGCTAGTGTTGGTGCTGAAAATATTATAAATTATTGGTATTAATATTATTGATGTTAATATTATTGATAATAGTGCTAGTGATGAAAATATTGTTAATGATGGTAGTGTTATGTATATATATTTGTATATGTATGTATGTGTGTATTTATGTATGTATATGTATATTTTTTCTTTTTTAGTTATTTTATATTTATTCTATTTAAAAGCGCCCGGTAGCTCAGTGGTAGAGCACGTCGCGATAAATACAAAGCGAGGTCCCAGGTTCACAACTCGGTCGGTGGAAATCGAACTTTCTGTTCGTGCGGCGAATTGCTTGTCCTGCTCGGACGTTAACGAGTACACCTCCTGTCCTTGATGACGGCTCTGCCCTTAAGTGACTGTGTTTATCTCTGTAAATATAATATATTAATATATATATATATATATATATACTATATATATATATATATATATATATATATTTATATTTATTATATATATTATATATTATTATATATATATATATAAATATATATTATATATATAATATATATATAATAAATAATATATATATATATATATTATATATATATATATATATAATATGTGTATAAAATATATATATATATATATATTATATATATAATCCAACTCAATTTTTCTTTTTTCATTTTTTTTATTTTTAGAATTTTTTGGAATCTGGTGCGGTGCGGTGCGTCAAAAAGACCCGCCCACGCACCAGCACCGTCACCGCACCCACCAATTTTTCTCGTGCTCCGCACCGCACCGCACTTTTTTATTTTTTCTTCTCGCACCGCACCGCACCGCACCCAGGTCACTGAAATTTTGATGCGCAACGCACGCATCGCAGTAAAATAGCGCACCAACGCACCGCATCGCACCGCCGAGCACTATTGGCAAAATCTAATATATATATATATATTATATATATATATATATATATAATATTATTATATAATTATATATATATAATATATATATATATATATATATATTATTATATATATACTATACTATACTATACTAATATACTATGGTAAAACTTAAGTTTTCTGTCTGGACCTTCGATTTCCGATAATATATCGAATTCGGTACTCTATCGTATCAATATCTTATAGATACTATATATATATATATAACTATATATTATATATATATATCATATATATATATATATATTATATACTATATATATATATATTATATATATATATATATATATATATATATATATATAAGATATATATATATAATATGAAATCTGTGTGTACCTAACCAAACTTTATCATAACTAACTTTTAAAAGCCGATACAGTACGACTACCTATCTAGACGGATCGTCGTTGCCATAGACATTAGACCTAACCTAGAATGGAATTGTCGCTTGCGAAAAACCTAGACCTAACCTAGATTTATTGTCGTTGCCGTAAACCTAAGCGTAACTTAGATAGTCTATCTTAAGTAAAAATTATAATATTTAGTTTTAAAAAATATCAATCACGACTTATGTATATTCCTTCTATAGTCCAATATAGCAATTCGTAGTAAGATTTTGTATCCTTTAATTCGACTTACAAAAATTAAAGAATTGTTTTAAAACCTTCACCGAATATTTATTGTTTACTTTTGAACGCAATTATATATTGTTTACCTGAGCTCATAATTTAGTTTTAGTACTACAATAAAAAATAAAACTTTCCTCCTATTCTTACACTTTTCACAAACTTCGAAAAAATCTTTTAAATTCATTTTGCTCACAAAAAAAACGAACACACCTCACAGCTCCAGAGTCTAAAAAATTCTGTTGTTTCGTAATCATCAATATATATATTTTTTAGTTCCAATAATATTTTTATTCCAAATGCTTTATATATATTTATATATATAGTATATATAAATAATATATTATATATTTAAATATTATATATATATATTTTTAATATTTATTAAATGATATATATATATATATATATGATATCGATAGATTTATGTCGATATGATTCGATAGATATCGGTACAATATTATCGATATTATCGATATCGAGGTCACGACCAGCAGAAACTGTAAGTTTAGCAAATATATATTTATTATATATATAATATATTATATAATATAATATATATATTATATATATATATCTATATATATAGGTATATATATAATATATATATATATATATTATTATATATATATATATATATATATATATTATATATATATTATATATATATATATATTATATATATATATATATATAATTATATTTATGCTTGTGCCGTTGATCGTGATTCCATTGGTGCACTAACGAATCACTTTTGGTAATAGTTGAGTTCAACAGATTCAAATAAAAGGGATATTTTTTTTTTAAATCAATCTGTTTTGATATTCAGAAAGCAACGTTTTTAAATGTGGTTAGTAAATAATTGCGGAATTTACGATTTTTTATAAGCAATATTATTAGTTGTTTTCATATGTCTTTTCTTTTACATTCGAAAAATCTGTAAAGTTATGATTAGTTTGGTTAAGTAGACATAGATTTACTATGTATAACTAACAAAACTTTTCATAACCTAAACTTGATAGGTCCTAAAACTAATTTAATTTTTTTTTTTTTGAATGATTGATTAAATTTATGTATGAGAGGGGTTTGGCACCATTGTTTTATTACTTTAATATGGGGAGTAAATATGTATGAAAAAACCGGGCAAGGGAAATTATGCAAGTCGTATTTTTCAAGATGTATGCCGAGCCTAATATTAGGGGGATGGTGTCTCAGAAATTTGGGGTAAGGACCAGGACTCATTTTTTGATTGAGTGACTAGAGTCGCCATAAAGTCGCTCAATGGTCAATAGTGTGAGGGAAGAGTTACTGTTTCTTGGGGTTTTAGTAAAATAAGAAATATCTCTGTTGTATAGTGTCCAAAAATCTTTCCACCTATGCGAGCGTACGTGGTCG
>JABUQX010041877.1:17500-20000 GCA_015478945.1 Trachelipus rathkii
CTGCGTCTTCGCAAGAACCATTTTGCATCAATTATTGTTTGTCGCTTCGTCACAATGTACCAAATCGAAAAACTATTTCCATGGATTTATCATCAAATAAGGCTCTATACTACAGCCAATTTCCTAACTTAAAAAGTGTTTTAGTTGGTCATTGAATTATGCAAAACCACTCATATTAATATATATATATATACATATATATACGGTATATATACCCTACTATATATTATAAAAAAATATTATACATATATAGATATATACTATATATATATATAGTATATATATATATTATATATAATATATATATATATATATATAATTATAATATAGCATAATATATATATATATATATATATATAATACTTACCATATACTACAATTATATACTATACTATCATATATAATCATTAACTACATAATATACTCTTATTAACAATTAATTAATATATATATATATATACCAGTATATACTCTAGCTAGTACCTACTATATAGTATAAACATTAAATATTTTTCGTCTGATCTTCGATATTCAAAATATTGATATATTTCAGGTAATACTGTAGACAGCGACCCAAAGATTTTGAGACCAAAAATTTTCTCAAGTTCAAAAAAAATTTATAAGTCAGAAAAGTTAATTTAAGTTAAGTTTGTTTAAGAAAATTCTTTAGTTGCAAGATTCCTCGAATTATGCCAGAAATCTGCTTGCCACTAAACAATCTTTTCTTAAAAAAAAACTACACTTAACTTTTCTTAACTTAGAAATTTTCTACAACACGCAAGACCATTCCCTAACTCAAATTGCCAAAACGAGTACTGTTAAGACCACCCTTGAACTTAAAAAAATTTCCGGTCTCCAAAACGTGTGGTAACGCTGGTCGTACAGTATTACCATTATATATATATATATATATATATATATATATATTAATATATATATAATATATATATTATATATATATATATATATATATATATATATATATATATATATATACTATATATATATATATATATGGTAAGCTGTAGACAGGGACCCACACATTTTTGAGACCGAAAATTTTCTAAGTTCCAAAAAACTTTCTAAGTTCAGAAAAATTAAGTTAAGTTAAGTTTTTTAAGAAAATTCTTTAGTGGCAAGCTTCTGGAATTATGCCAGAAGCTTGCCACTAAAGAATTTTCTTAAAAAACTTAACTTAACTTAATTTTTCTGAACTTAGAAAGTTTTTTGAACTTAGAAAATTTTCGGTCTCAAAAATGTGTGGGTCCCTGTCTACAGCTTTACCTATATATATATATATATATATATAATATATATATATATATATATATATTATATATATGTATATATATATATATATATATATATATATATATATATATATATATATATATATATATATATATATATATATATTTTTTTTCTTGTGTTCGTTGATCGTGATTCCATTGGTACACTAACGAATCACTTTTTTTAATAGTTGAGTTCAACAGATTCAAATAAAAGGGATATATTTTTTTTTTAAAATCAATCTGTTTTGATATTCAGAAAGCAACGTTTTTAAATGTGGTTAGTAAATAATTGCGGAATTTACGATTTTTTATAAGCAATATTATTAGTTGTTTTCATATGTCTTTTCTTTTACATTCGAAAAATCTGTAAAGTTATGATTAGTTTGGTTAAGTAGACATAGATTTACTATGTATAACTAACAAAACTTTTCATAACCTAAACTTGATAGGTCCTAAAACTAATTTAAATTTTTTTTTTTGAATGATTGATTAAATTTATGTATGAGAGGGGTTTGGCACCACTGTTTTATTACTTTTATATGGGGAGTAAATATGTATGAAAATACCGGGCAAGGGAAATTATGCAAGTCGTATTTTTCAAGATGTATGCCGAGCCTAATATTAGGGGGATGGTGTCTCAGAAATTTGGGGAAGGACCAGGACTCATTTTTTGATAGAGTGACTAGAGTCGCCATAAAGTCGCTCAATGGTCACTAGTTGAGTCAATTATTTTTACTTTTCTTTGTTTTATTAAATTAAGAAATACTGTTTTTATAGTTTCAAAAACTTTCACCAGCACGCACGGGTCGGGGGGAACAGGGGGTGGAGCTCCCAGTTGCTACCCTTGTGTTACATGCATTTACGTTATTTAAAAAATGTAATTTTTTCATTCCATCTTATACAAAAGCGACTTCACGGCAACTCGAGTCTCTTGATCAAAAAATGAGTCCTGATCCTTCCTCCCAAATTTCTAAGACATCATCCCCCAATATGAAACCCGGCAGACATCTTGAAAATTATGACTTGCAAAAGATTGAATGAAAAAATAATTTTTTTAATCTATTAACGTAAATGAATGGCACACTAGGATAATCTACCCCCGTACATCCCCAACCAGACTGCTGGTGAAATAATTTTTATAATAAATCGAATTTTTTAAGTTAAAAATCCAAAAAAAAATAAACATCATGGTTTTTTAAAGTTAACCA
>JABUQX010041877.1:35000-38411 GCA_015478945.1 Trachelipus rathkii
CGTGAAATGGCTAGCAGGTGCCAAGGAGGCACTTGCAAAATGGCTCATTTGTTGGCACAAGCGCCATCACAAAACAATGCTGGACCTACTTCCCTACCTTCGCAGGGAAACTAAGTATAGGGGTGGAGATAAGCCCCTGTACAAAGAAAGTGCGTTTTAATCCAGTGGTAACTCGTAAAATTTGTAAGTACAAAAGTAGTTTTAACAATATAGAAAGTCTTAGGGAGGAAAGCTACCCCCAACCAAATTCGAATAATAATTATATCGATATAGGTAAAAATGTTGATACAATTTTGCATGCTAATAAAAATAATATCCAGGTTCATGTTCATTCAAGTGAAAATGAAACTAATGGCGTAAAATCATCTGTTTTATGCGAGAGAGCTCCTCAGTTGAGTGAAAATGAATCTTGGTATAGGGAAAATTTGATTTCCTCCGATATTAGTGTTAAAGGTAAGGATATGCATTATCAAGGTAGCGAAAAGTCAGTTATAGGGCTGGAATCTTTAGTTCCAAGCCAAAATACTGCGATGCGGGTTGAAAATGCAGATTCTTGCCATGGGTCAGTGCTTCCCAAAGTTTTAAATGTAAACGAATGTAAAAATTTTGCAATTAATGGTCTCCTCCGTATATATGACGCTAATTCAAAGCAATTATTTTTGTTAGATACAGGGAGTTCATTTTCTATTTTAAAGGCTTCTGCAGAACAAAGGAAAGATCCTATTGGCTTTCTTACAGCTGCTAATGGAAGTCAGATTAACATTTATGATTGTATAACTAAAAAATTAAATTTCCTGCTTAAGCGGGATTACGAACATAATTTTTTTTATTGCTGATGTAATTGATAATATTTCACCAATATATTTTCTTTTGATAATAATAAATTTAACCTAGATTTTAGCTCAAATATTATAATTGATGCCACAACTGGTCTATCATGTGAAGTCATTCAAGGGAATGATTCTGAAGCACTACCCATAACAAATGATTTTAATTATATAAATTTAACTCTTTCTCCTAAACTTCCTTCCGCGCCTTCCCTTTATACTTCTCTATTAGGTGAATATAAAATGTTGTTTGATGATTTATATAAAATTTTAGAAAATGTTAATAGCGAGAGATAAATAATTATAATAATATAATATCCCTGGGGATAGCTATCAGGACAATGCCTCCTACAAGGTAATAAAAATAGAAATGAAATAAGTCATGAATGAAGTGATCTTTAATAAAGCAGTGATTTTAAATAATTAAGAGAAATAGGTTAGTAAAATATTTATATATTCCTGAAATTGAAACCATTTTCCTGAATTGAGATTAATTCCTTATAAATTAACCGTTACGGGTTCCCAATATAAACACTTAAAAGTCGCAGAATCTCTACTAGTTTAATATATAGGCCAAAGAACGAGATAGGCAACGGGTTAGTTAAACTGCTGGGTACTTTTCCCTCCGCACCACTTGGGAATTCGATTTCAGTACTTTTAAACTAGGTGGTGGAGTCCGAACTAGTAGCCTATTTTGAGATTAACTGAAACAAACGAGCTTGTCGAGACAAATTTCCGTCTCCTAACATTAAAACGTTTAACGAAGCTTACTTCATGGGTGTAGAAGTATTTTCCTGTTTTAGACTTAAAAAAGGCATTTTATAACCTTAAAAGTCCACCCTGATTGTCGAAAATTCTTAACTATAAATACTCCTTTTGGCAGTTTCTCATATAATAATATTGTAGAAGGCTTCATTCCAGTCCCCACTAGTTTTTCAAAATACATATCTTTAATTCTTTCTAAAATCCCTAACATTTTTATATATATTGATGATATCCTCATCGCCACTCCTACTCATGATGAACACATGAAGATTTTAGAAATGGTACTAGATCGGTTAAAATCTTTTAATTTGAGACTTAGTGCTGATAAGTGCCAAATTGGACAGTCTCGGGTTACATATTTAGGTTTTGATGTGTCCGAAGGCTCCATGCTCCCTAATGAGGATAAAACCACTGCATTATGAATATCCCAAAACCCAAGACTATCAAAGATTTACGTTCTTTCATAGGCAGTCTAAACTATTTTCGCTCTTCTCTTCCGGGTATTTCTGAAATTATTTCTCCTCTTCTTTCTTTTCTCAAAGGTGCACCATACTCTCAATGCAGAGTAAAAATGGAATCCTGAGGCAGAAGAAGCCTTTAATATGGCCAAATTGGCCCTCAAAAATGCTATACCTTTGGGTTTTCCTTCTAATAATGCTCAAATATCTGTTTTTACTGATGCTAGTCAGATAGCCTTGGCAGGTGTAGTAGTTTCTACAGAAAATGAAAAAAACAGTTCCGCTGGGATTTTACAGTTATCGATTGAATCCTACTGAAATTGGTTATAGTATATATAGCAAGGAACTCCTTGCCTTGGTTAAAACAATTAAGAAATTTACCCATATAGTAGAAGCAAGAAAGGTAGATGTGTTTTGTGACAATCTTTCAGTCACACAGTCACTTAAAAAAGAGACTGATGCTAATCACTTGCTAGCAAGGGAGCAGCGATACCTAACTTTCTTGTCAGAGTATGATTTGACTGTACATCATATTAAATCTGAAGAAAATAATCTTGCAGATTTCTTGAGTAGAAATCCAGCTCAGAGAACCACTGAATGGCCATCAAATTGGCCACTTCTTTCCCTTTCTGCCGGAAAAAGTAAGACTTATATTCAGAACAGCTCTTCTCTTCAATTGGAGATGAGATACCTGAACGCAGAAGTCATTCAAGAGTATCCTGTGATTGAAGTCTTGGTGTCACCAGAATCTTTCTACCCCAGCAGATATTCTTCACACAGAGGATGAACGGTTATGCCTCTTGCGATCAAATTTCATATTTCGCCAAATGATGTAATTTAAGCTTTTCGAGTGGTAAGATTGACTACAAACGACTAAGCAAAGCCAGCACAAGAAGCTGATGTAACAACTTCAAATATTTAAAATAACCACAGAAAATACAAAGTCGTAAGCCTTACAAAAAGACTCTATTATTATCGGAATGACTTGGTCTCACTAGTCGTTGATGAATCTATTCCACTTTCACCACGTGTCTTTGTTTCCAGAATCCTTTATTCTTCCTGTTATTTCTTATTCTCACTCTTTAGGGCATTTTGGTGTTAAGAAAACTCTGGCATCCCTTAGAAAGCGCTTTGTATGGAAAAATATGCCAAAGTATTGTAAAGCAATTTGTACAAAGTTGTGATGCATGTCAGAGATCTAAATTTTCGCAAAATCAGCCTCCATCTGAATCTTATAGCCAGGATCGGCAAATTTCAAAACGTAAGTCCATATTGACATTCTTATATGCCTCAAATGCAAAAGCTTTATAGTCCTTTAACATTGGATTGATAGTTCTCCGTATTCTTTTGCTTTCCCTTTG
>JABUQX010041878.1:5000-15000 GCA_015478945.1 Trachelipus rathkii
TACTACTACTACTACTACTACTACTACTACTACTACTACTACTACTACCACTACTACAGCTACCAATGTTATAACTGTTATACAAGTGTTTTCATTAAATGCGTGTTCTGCTAGGACATAAAACAGTTAAATCAGTATATGTAAAACAGTAAGCTGTTAAATACACGGGATATACAGAGTTTGGGAAGTTATGCCGGTATTGGTTTACTTTAGGTCGCAAACCATTGTTTTTATTGGAAAATGACAACTTTTTTTGAAAAACAAAAAAACTTTAAACAATTGTAAACAAGTTTTTCACTCATAAATATAGGCATCACGTTAAAACTTTAAACTACATACCAATCTTTGATAAAGTTAATTCGATAATGCAAGTTTTTTGTGTGAGTACCTCGCATCTCCTATCCTCTTTTCACTCTATCATCCCATTTAACATCATTCTAAGGAGCCCATGAAGTGGTCCTCAGACTATTAGCATACTTGAAAACATATATAAACCTGTTAAGCACCGATACATCCTCTTGAGACTTCTTCTTTTCCATCTTCTTCATATATATATATAATATTATAATATATTATATATATATAATATATATATATATATATATATATATATATATTATTATATATAATTAATATATAATATATATATATATATATAGTATATATATATATATATATATTATATATAAATTTATATCATAATTAATTAAAAATTGATGTTGTTACAGTAAAGACGTAAGACGTAAGATGTAAGAACTTAAGAACGTTAGCGCAAGCAGGTGGGATGGCCCCATCACCACACAGGCTTGCGAACGTCTTACGTCCTAGGTAGAAAAAACACTTTACGACCCTAAGCCGAAAACGTAAAGAACGTTAAGACGTAAAGAGTAAAGACGTAAGGACCGTTCGCCAAGTGGGGGTGAGAGGAGGACCCTTCCTGGCGCAACGCCTTAATCCTACGGTCACTAAAAACACATTATTATTGAATGACCCATAACGCCAAATATTTTTGCGTTCGGCACGTGCCCGTAATATGCACGCGGGCGGGCGCTCGCGTCGGTTCCGGCCCGGCGGACGCGTCGTTGGCCTTCCACTCCGGCTCAGCTACTTTCATGAAAGTAGCCGTGACTTTCATGAAAGTAGCCCTGAAGTAGCATCAGACTTACTTTCATGGACCCTGGCCGCCACCCATGTTACAGCTAGCCCGTACATAAGCCATGTACGTGGCACGTTCACCCTGTACGGGGCTACCCGCCACACCCCAGCTTAGGCCGAAAATACATCCCAGCACTGGGGTGACGCAACAAAGTGAGGAAAAAGTGTTAGTCCGCCCTGAAAGTGCGTGGCATGTGCTCACGCATGCACAACACTACCACGCACATGGCGAATCAATTAATATGGGCCCCAGGGGACCAGCCCCCAAATAACGGCATCCCTTGGAATACTCCAAAAAGAAGCCCCTCCGTAGGGCCAAATATCAGTCCAGGGCAGACACTGAGTGCCCAGGCTTCGAGCCCTGGCCCCAGCCTTAATCTGCATACTTCAATTAGGGGGTAGGAGATGAACCCCAAAGGGGGAAAAAACCGCTCCATGGAAAAAAATGAGCATATTGTTCAAAATACACATGTACTCAACGGCACGTAACAGGCGAATCAATAGAAAATTATGGGACCCAGGGGGGACCAGCCCCCAGGGTAGTGCCACAGACGCGAAAAGTACACCAAAAGGTGCCACTCCGGGGAGATGCCCAAATATCACTCACGAAAGGACGCTGGGGTACGTGGTACCCCAGTTATACCCATTCCTCTACTTTTGTAGCTTGCTACTATATATATATATATATATATATAATATATATAAGATTTGCAAGCAAATATTGAATATATATATATATATATATAATATATAATTATAGTTATATATATATATATATATATATACATATACATATACATATAGTATATATATTATATATATATATATATATTATACTAATATATATATACTATATATATATAAAAAAATAAGATTATATAAGAGAAATATATATATATATTATTATAAGATATATATATATATATAGAATATTAATATATATATATATATAATATAAGGAAAAAGGATAGTAAAATACGTTTCTATTTTAGTGAATGTGAAACAAATTGAAACGGAATAAAATCTGGAAGCAAATGAAGGAAGAGGTTGTTAGTAGTGCCAAAAAGTGATGTGTGTGCTAAAGTAGGAAGTAAGAATGTTAACAGTGTGGTGCAATGAAGAGGTGATTCAAGCAGTTGAAAGTAAAAAAAAGCGTGGTTGAATGTACTTAAAAAGCCAAGATGAGGTTTTAAAAGAATGATATTTTGTTATATAAGGAAGGAAAAAAAAAGAAATACTACAAGTATGCATACGTAGAGGAAAAGGAGGTAAAATGAACCAGTTTGAAGATGATGAATGGGACTTACAAGAACAGAAGCCCTCTTCTTGGAGAGACAAGAGGCGAAAGGTTAAGAATGAGAATACAGGGAATCTGCTTAGGATAATGAATTGGGATGATGCTTTCATAACTGAGGAAATGGATGTGAGGGGACTGTGAAGGAAACACTTCCGAAAATCTTGCCATAATATTGGCCATAAAGAGGTGTGTAGTAATGGTGTGTGGTTTTGATGGTTAAGAAGGATAGTATTTTTTGCGGATTTGAGGTCATTATTTAAGGGAGGAGGTAAATGGGTAGAGTGAGAAAGTTGAAGAATGGTTTAAATCTGCAGTATAGGTGAAATTACTTGTGAAATGATCAAGAACGGAGGAGAGATGGTGATTGATTGGATTTGGAAGTGGTGTAACAGAGAGGGGATATATATATATATATATATTATATATTATATATATATTATATATATATAATTATATATATATATATAATATATATATATATATTATATATATATATATATATATATATATATATAATATTATATATATATATATATATATATATATATATTAATATATATATATATATATATATAGTTTTATTTTCTATAATTTATATATTTTGCTTTTGAAGTAATCAATTTTCAGGATTAGAAATCTCATTTAACCTTTTTTTTTTCAAGAAAATAAGAAATAATTAATTACCTTGTTTGGAAAAGGATAAAAACGAAACTTTTTATTTAATTAATACAGCTACAAACAAATACATATAAAACCGTTACTGATTCAATTATTATTATTATTATTATTATTATTATTATTATTATTATTATTATTATTATTATTATTATTATTATTAAATAATTTACAAACTATGAATCGTAATTATAATTATTATTACGATTCATAGTTCAAGTAAATTCAAAGGAAATGAGAGAGAGAGAGAAGAGAGAGACTGAGAGAGAGTGAGAGAGAGACGAGAAGAGAGAGAGAGATAGAGAGAGAGAGAGGAGAGAGAGAGAGAGAGATTACAGGATTGCAGATGAACAAATGAATACAAAAAAACTCTCAAAGGGAAAATTATTTTCAAATTTTACAAACGAAGCTTTAAAAAGCTTTAGCACACGCACACGCAAACCTTGCATGCACACACACACGCACACACACCACACGCACACGCACATGCACACGCGACACGCAACACGCACAGCACAACGCACACGCCACACGACACACGCACACGCAAACTTGCATGCACACACACACGTACACACACCTTCACACGCACATGCACACGCCACGCACACGCAAACTTTGCCATGCACACACACGCGCACACACAGCACACACCTACACACACACACACACACACATATATAATTATATATTATATATATATATATATATATATATATATATATATATATATATATATATAATATATATATATATATATATATATATTATATATATTACATATATATATATATGCATTAAGGAGCAGGACTTTGTGATGAAGTTGATAGAAAGGTAATACTGAACAGTGAGCACTAGGCAGAAAATGGGCAGAACCCTTGAAACGCCACTATTAGTTGATTATACAAAGGTGAGATGACAGCCAAAAAATTAATAGACTGGGAAGTCCAAAATGTAAATCAGAATAATCAACTACAAACAGAAGTCAAAAATAGAATGGAAAAGGTTTAGAATAAAGGTTTTCTTTTAGACTTCCTTGGAAGCTTTCATATATATATATATATATATATATATATATATATATATATATATATAATACTTATATATATATTACATAATTATATGTATATATATATATATATATATATATATATTATATATATATATATATATATATATAATATATATATAATATTCAGCGTGTTACCAAATAATTCACCATAATGCCGAAATGAAGAGGATCAGGAATCAGAAAGAACGGAAGATCTTAAATTTAATGTCACTTACGGAAATCAAACTGCCGACCAACAAAAAATAATTTTAATAGAATAGAATTTAATAGAATTAAGAGGACTCCAAGCGAACCAAGCCCTCAGGTAAAGAGTAGATTTATTTACTTTGGAAAGAACAGAAGTTACAGCAGTATAATAGGAACTGGAAGGTTGGGAGTGAAACCCCCCTTTTTTTCGGAAAAGGATGTATGAGCTCACTCTTTCAAATAGACAGAGTTGATACTGTTTAATAGAGCAAAGTGCAAGTTTAGAAGCACAAGAATTGAAAATCAGGAGATGTATAAAGTCAGGGCAAATTCTGAATTTATTAACTTCAAAAAAATTATATTAGGCACAAATGCTTCTGAAAAGTGGAGGCGAAGAAGGAAAACATCAGAATCGAAGGAAAGAAAAGAAAGAAGTAAATGTTTCAGTTTTAAGTTAGGACTTTTCGCTTCATTCTCTCATTCACTTTCATTGACTATTCTTCAATCTCTTTCCATCCGTCCAATGGTTGAATCCCTCTCAT
Source organism: Trachelipus rathkii (assembly GCA_015478945.1). Classification (NCBI taxonomy): domain Eukaryota; kingdom Metazoa; phylum Arthropoda; class Malacostraca; order Isopoda; family Trachelipodidae; genus Trachelipus; species Trachelipus rathkii. The sequence goes on from JABUQX010041878.1 coordinate 9,928, forward strand.
ATTTTAGCATTGTAATTAACGCTTCTCTTCTATATTCTTTAGTTAGTTTCGTATACCTGTTCCTTTGAAGAAGGCGCCATTTATTGACATTTAAAAATCATATCCACATCTACATTTAATGGAACATTTGATGACAAATATATATTATATATTATATATATATATATAACATATTTTATATATATATAATATATTATATATATATATATATATATATAATATATATATAATTACTATATATATATATATATATATATTATATATATACCGTAAACTATTCATCTTTAAATGTTATAAATTATTAAAAAAAATTACCTACCTATATAAGCGTAAAATATGTCAGTAGTAGGAGTGCTATATTGGACGTGTTGGTCATTTTGACCACAGCTGCCAGGAACCTACCTGAGGCTTTTTTGAGCCCCATTTTTTTTACCTTTTTTGACCTTTTTGTCCCTTGACCTTTTTGGGCCTTTACCTTTTTGGGGCTTTACCTTTTTTGGCTTGACCTTTGATCTTCCATGGGTCATTTTTGGCCCACGGCATTTTTCGGCAACCCTAATTTTTTGGCAACCCTAATTTTTTTCGGCAACCCTAATTTTTGCAACCCTTCGAAGAAGGGTTGCGCCAGATGGAGGCGAAGCCTCCATCGTACGTATTACCCCCCTCTATTTTACCCCCTCCTAATTTTTTCGTCCATGGGTCATTTTTTGCCCCCGGTAATTTTTGATGTGTCTTTAGGGGCATAGCCCTTTTTTAATGTCTTAACCTTGTTTAACCGTCGCGTTGTTCAAATCCTCGGCACCCGCAGGTGCGACCCGCAATCCAGCCCGCTGCGTTTTCCGGCCCGCCGCGTGCGCCCGCAGGCTCATTTTCCGCGTTTTCCCGTCCGCCCGAACCGCTGGTTCAAATCCGCAGCTCGAAATAAAAGGTATCTTCATAGCCCGAACGTGGATGTGAGCGTATGTCAACCGGAGTATCCCGGGTTTCCGATTCTCTCCAGGTGCTAATTACCAGAGAACTCCCCATCCCTAATGGTAACGTGAACCTCTCTGTATGTTAAGGTTTCATACCTTCATCATACAATAACGCCTGAAGTACATGCGCTTAATACACTGCGCTATGAGGACACCTACAGTTTTTTAGCTTTATGACTGTCATACATTACACATTCTATGGCTTTACAGCCATGTTACGTTTTTAATTAATAATTGGCAACCCAAATAAATAAAAATAATAATTGGCAACCCAAATAAATAAATAAAATGGCAACACAGATAAATAAAATGGTAATGAAGAGTAATACAAATAAATATTTATTTTAAAAAAATCCCTCATTTTTTTTTAAAGGGAATTAAATTTTATGTTTAACAATATATACATATATTATATTTTACATCAATAATGAAATTTATTGTAGTTATAATGAAATTAGTGCTCGAATGATAGCCCGCTGTGCTTACAGTGGCGGGCACTACCTAAAAACAAGATTCGCTCTTATTTGAAAGTGTGGCGGAACCTTTACATACCATTTATTAGGTACATTTTCCTATCTTATGGCCCTCAATTTCATTTCCAGGAACCTTAACTTTCCGTAATGTTTTTCATTATTTACGTATGGCTGAGCGGAGTCGTCTAGATTATGGATATCTTTGTGAAGTGAAGATTCACCATCTTCTTCAGCTCATCATCTGCTAACAGCTAATGCTTTACGTCTTATCCTTGATCAATGTTGTAGAAGTGGTTATCATCGTTTAAGACCATCCAGTCACGATTCGTTAGTCTTCTCAATCCTAATCATCGTATCAAAGTTAATCTTAGCCGATGCCTTGGAAAAATTATGTGCTCAGTGCTCCTTAGTTCAACGTAAAGCTTTTGCTTCAAAGATGTAAGCAAAAACTCGAATCATTCTTCTTTATTCGAATGGCGTTATGATTTAGGACCCGGCACACGAAACATCAGCAATTTCTCAGGTCCTATCTCGTCTGTCAGGTTTCCTAAGAATTTTCCAGTATCAGGAATATATTCGCCTTTACGGGCTGTGAAAACACAGCTATCGGTATCACAGTAAAGTACACGCTGACCTAGAGAATCGAGGAGTTTATATAATTCGACCCTCGCATAAGCTGTGGTAAAGGAGGCAACAGCAACATTTGTGGCCTTTGCTGTTTTATTAGTGAAGGCGGTATGTGTAACTTCAACTATATGTTTATCTCCTGCTACCGTAATGTTTCTAACCTTAAGATCAGCTCTCTTCATTAATCCCCAGACCTGAGCGTAACTCGTGCATACGATATCCTCATTCTTAGGAATACGTTGAGCTAGTTTTCCCCATAATGAATTAAGGAGCAGCTTGGCTATATAACGCATTCCAGGATTGCTTTCAATATTGTCTGGGTCAAGTGTTACGCCTTCAATGTCCTTGAAATCTTGCAGGTATTGAAGGAATTCTTCGCAGGTTTTATCGGTTATACCATCCGGTAGCCCCGAAGCCTCAGTCTTCCATTTCAAGAATGTTTCAACGTATTTGCCAAATATGTCATTTGAAGGTGTAAATTTCCATATTTCATGAATCTTTTTAATCTCATACCCTTTCTCTACAGCTAATTCCAGCTCAGGACAACAGTATACGCCTTTTAACATGCGCTGGCTATCACTGTGTCTGCATTTTCCTTCATATCCTGATTCGCTGCATGTTCTACAAAGAGAAAATATTAGCCGATTGTCATAGCGTGCAGGGAGGACAGGAGTGTACAGGTTCTTAGGAGGTAATACCGAAACATACGAGAGTCCGAAATAAGTGGAATTCATTTCTTGGACGAACTTTTCTATGGAAGGAAGATCCCTACCTACAAGTTTCGTGGGTGTGCCTGCTGGAAAGGGTTTTGTTTTCTGAACAAAAGGATACAGAGAGGTGAAATCTAGGTACTTCAATTGAACGCCTTCTGTCGGTGGATAATAGTATACGAAGGGCTCTGTACGCCCTCCATACAGGGCTTCACCCACCTCTAGGTTAGCATTTGCAAGTTCATTTCCAATTGACTGCACGTATCTACCTAACTTCTCAGTTCGTGTTTCGTCGTTGGTGTTTACAACAGTGACCTCACACTCTTTTTTCATTTTCGCCCATTCGCATTCCCATATTCTAATTACTTCATAACCTTGCGACTTATAATCCGCTTCTTGTCTCATGGTTGTACTGTACCTATCAAGACTTGATTTGCCATAGAGTTTTTCTAAACCTTTCTTACATGCTTGATGACCATGAAATACACAGCCATGGAAGAGTAAGACAATCTTCTTCATGACTGTACCAGTTGGAGGAGGAGGGCGCCTGTTATTCAGTTCTATCGTTTGTTCATTAACGTTGAGTTGGCGGGACGATAAGAACTCATTAATGTCAAGGGGCACGTAGTCTTCAGATGGAATTTCAACGTACCCGTCAGGCTTTAGATACCTGTTTTTGATTTTAAATTTACGTTCGCCACCATTCCTTGCATGTTCGATTCGATGACCCTTATACATCTCCATGAACGTAAGCCATTTCACACCGTCATATGAGTAGTTTGATTCATCAGTACGACCTATATGGGCCAATGTATTTGCAGGCATAAAGTGCATTTTATATATCATGAACGATAATGCCGCAATGGTAGAGCAATCAAGTAAGCAGTCGACTTTATGATCCCTAAGGAAGATGCCCCTGAATTTCTCGAAGGATTGACGTAGAATATTAACATCTTGAACGCAGTACGTTGTACATTCCTTCATGATATCGTAGTCCTTATTGTTAAATGTTTGATACCATCGTTCAAAATCGGACCTTTTCACTCTCGGACATGCGATGTGTCTCAAAAGCCTCCTTATCCGGAATTTTTCCCTTGTAATTTATATTCTCAAGGGTAAGAAAACGGTAAGGAAAGAATCCTTTAGAAAGCTCACCTGTAATTCCCATGCACTTAGGTAGTTTTTTCAAGGCGCAAGGCATAAATATTAGCGTGTCCTTAAAATGGATATTGTGGTTAGCTGTCATAGTTATTATTTTGGTTGTTTCACAGGGTTGGAGGATATGGAATGAACGGTAGGTCTGGCAAGCAGTTTGCCTGTTAAACAAAACTGATTGTCGACTTACCTCCGTATGAGCTGCCAACAGTATGTGGACTCTTGTGTTTTCGGCAAATCTGAAATATATAGTGAGAAATAGATCGACAGGGACACTTCTCATTACTCTTCTGTTGCTTTCAGATTCAATTTGAATTATTCAGTTCGCAAACCGTACCGCAAGTCTCACACGGTGATGAATTGTCTATTTTCCTCCCCGCAGTTATTGCATACTAACATACTCACTAGAATATAGGGAAGCATATCTGTTTTTATGCGACCTCCTTCCTCTTCACGAGTATTATGATTATAGGTTTCGATATCATAATAGAAGGTAAATGTTTTCTTACGGTTTGGCAAAAGCATCAATCTGTCAACGGTACCTTGACTTTTCTTCATAAACATTTGTGATTAGGCCCATCTTATTCCATATTCTCGTCGCATACTCCACATTTAATATGCATGCAATCATGCTGGTGTTGGCCTTTTTTTATCAGCCTACTATCTCCATCTATCGCATAAATTACATACGTTAAGCGTACTTGCATGTGAGGTCTTTATGCAGTTTAAGACATTCCTCATTATAGAAATCCCGATTGCATTTATCACAATGTAAAAGTGTTGATGTGTCACCGGGGTTTAAAAGCCCTTTTTTTACAATTTTTATAAAAAGGGGGGTTTAAGGGGGGAACCCATTTTTTTGTCCGCATCTGTAGTCAGTGCATTCGTTTTGTAAGATGGTAATTAAACTGGTCCAGTGAGCTATAAAACACTGATGGCAAAAAACTGGTCCTTGGTATTGATTAGGCGTCTACCACTACCTAAAGCTAACTTATGGAATCTCCTGCGAAAAGGATAATAAATAATGGGTTTCCTCGGAATCATATCCTATTACAAAAAGAGGTAAGTCTCTATTCTGTTCGTGAGGCTTAAACATTATTTCGAGTTTACCGTTCTCATCTTTAGTAAAAACAA
>JABUQX010041878.1:20000-27500 GCA_015478945.1 Trachelipus rathkii
ATGAGTCCTCAGTTCTATTGTAACCTTTAGGCGAGTAAGAAGTGTTATCGAATCTTCGTGCAAAGAACCTTGCTATTTTACTGTGTTCATCATGTCCAGAGCTAACCGTTTCATCTCTATACAGGACATTGTACAGTGGGAGGAAATTCTTCCAGCCTGTGGAGTTTCAATTGTTTATAAAAGAAGACCCGAAGGTAGTGAATTTTACACGTGTACTAGCTACCGTACAAACTATAGTAACCAAAGGGTATTTATGAATACAGAAGAACTACTTAATGTATGTTTACAGGCCGAAACATTCATTTCGCAGTGTAGTAATCCATCGGTTAGTTTAATAGGCACAAAAGTAGTTATCAGCCAGAGTGTAACGAGGAAACCTAAACAACTCACTATCGAGTTTTCAAAGAAACATAACATAATCAGAATGGAGGTAAGAGTATGGAGAGCGTATAACTCGTGTACATTTAAACGAACCCGTTACGGTTTCTTTATTACAGGAATACATCAGTTGAAGTATATGACCGAGATTCGCAAGAGGGTGTTATTACAGAGTGTGAGGTCAGAAATGTTGAGTAATCACGTAAATACGGCTCATTATATGCTGTATGAGGAATACTACACATTTAAGAAAATGCTTGCGGGTAACTCTGAAGATATTATTGAATACTTCTTGAGATCCATAGACATGTATAAATTTATTTCAATGTTTAAAAAACAATGGTGTGATTCTATTTACACTGATGGACCAGAACATAAACATACTATGATTTCTATACGTGATCTTTTCACATATATATTAGGAGATGGTGCGCATGTACTAAGAGTATACCTAATGGAAAACGATCTGAGCGAGTGGCATATTTGTAAAGCCTTCGAAAGAGTAAGTTTGAAATAAGCGTAGAACGATCCTTTAGGGTAATGTAAAAATATATTTAAAAGGAAATCTATGTATACTACATCCTTACTGAACTAATAGCTGCCAAGCATGGAGGATGTGTGTAAATTCATGTTCCGTACACCTGCAACATGTCTTATAGCCGGTCCAACTGGATGCGGAAAGACATTTGCAATACTAAGATTATTAAGTGAATTAGAGATATTTGAAGAGCGACCTGTGAAAATAATATGGTGCTATAACGTATTTCAGTCAAAGTTTAACGAATATAAAAACCTTATTCATTTCCATGAAGGCATCTATGACGTAAAATCGTTAGAGAACATAAAAGGACATAAGGTAATAATACTGGACGACCTCATGCACAAGGTGAATATTGAGGTAGCCGAAACATTTACAGTTTATTCTCATCATCTACATATCTCGGTGTTCTTCATAACCCAGAACATTTTTCACCAAAGCAAGCATATGCGTAGTATCTCATTGAATACACAGTATTTGATTCTTTTCGGACAGAGACGCGACATGAGTCAGATCAACGTGCTAGCCAGTCAAATGTTCCCCTTCAAAGGAAAGAGCTTAAAAGTATATTAAAAGAGGTTTACTTTTTTGAAACCCCCACGTTATTTGATGTGTGAACTTACCCTAAAAAACACGTACAGTGTTACTCCGTGCACATTCTACTTCCGAAATCGAAACTGATTATATTCATGCATAATGAGGATAAAGAAATATTTACCGTTGATGAAAAATTATAAGAAACTTAGTAAAAAAGAAAAAGAGAAATTACTAAAAAACACCACCTTTGTAAACTGTATCTGTGAGATCTGTTTAAATATGGTAAAACAGGTCATACCATTGAAAACTGATCAGAAGAGAAAGTTACGTCGTCACAGCAACATCATTCGTAAACTTGTCCGTAAAGTTAAGACGAATAAGAATTTAAAGTATAAAAGAAACTGCTACAGCAAGGTGGAGGAGTTTTCCTTCCATTACTCTTCTCAGTAGTTGGTCCTTTGCTGTCTAAACTGTTAGCAGGGAATCACGCGTAAGAATGAAGAAGGCTGTAGTAATTCCATTCGACCAATATACAAAGTTACAGGATAATTCTCTGGCTATTCCGCAACCTATTCCCGAAACATTACTCGATCCACGAGTTGAACAGATACGTAATATTGAAAAGGAATTAGCAGATATATTAACTTCAAAAGTTAATATAGACGAGAAAAGGATGAAATATCAGGAAATATTACAAAAATTATTAGAAGTCAAAGACAAGTATACAGGAATGCATCCTTTTTCAAATGAAGTTTCAGAACGTAACTATGAAAGAAAGGATTTTAAAAAGGTTTTAGAAAACAGCTTGCCACCTACATTGAAGAATAAAGGAAACGCATTATATGATACTTTAAAAGATCAGTTAAATTGGAACGAATTGGGTCAGATTGTAGTTAATGATCAACCCCTTCAAGGATCAAATATAGTAGACTTGGTCTCAGACTTAGCTCGGGATTGGAAAAAGAAGCCTATACCAGGATGGGAGGTCATTAAACGCGAGTTACAGGGGGTTAATTTTCCACGTAGCTTAATTCATAATAAGCAGAGGCTACAGGATTGGGATAATCAATCATCGGTTTCCGAACCTGTAGTTCCTAATGAACGACCTTACAAGGGAATATTACACCGTAAGAGCAAAACAATAAGTAGTCCACAAGTAATAAGAAAAAAACGAAATGAATTAGCGCGAAACTGGTTAAGGATGTAATATACATTACGGGTTTTGAATACAACGATACAATTGATTCACTCTCACCATAAAATATGCAGAAACAGAATCGTACAAGGGTATACAAGAATACACAAGAACATTCTTGTATATACAAGAACGACGTTAACTCAATTAGGCCTAAAAGTGTAACTCCGCCTCTTATGTTTCACCATCATAACTCTTAAGCCTAATCATATGATTGGCTGAGGTAACGTAAGCCAGCAATCGGGGGCGGAGCTAGATAAGCGCCGCCCATTATTCATGTATATAAACCCACGCGTGCTCTGGCAAACCATATATTTGTATTCCTTCCTTCCAGTGGTTAGTAGTTGTGTTACGACCAAAATGACGTGCCTAGTTAGAAATATCACGATCAGTGAGTTAACATCATGGTCTGTGATCCATCAGCATTGCGCTATTATCTTACGTTTTAGAAGAAGGCCATCAGGGGATCGCTACATTACCTGCTTATCCCCACAACCAGCTTATAATAAGCCTTTGTTCATCTCTGTAGAAAGTCTCAGCGTCATCATGGAAGCTGTTTCGGATTGGGTAGCTAAAGACTACATAAACCTCAGTTTGTTAAATGAATGGGGGATGACTATATCACAGGGTAGCCATGAAGATCACAAGCGTTTAACCTTGGTTTTCTCCTTACATGAAAACGTGCCGAGGATACATATAGGTTGTTGGCTTCGACGTAACGCGACATCTGTTTTCTCATCAAGTGCACATGCCGTAACAATAAGTGGTAAAGAATCCATCGAGTTGTTCCTAAAGATGAATGATGAATTCCTACATAGATTAGAAGATACGAATACACTGGAGGACCTTATAAATACCTCATACCGCCTGGTTTACAATATCTACAGTTCCAGTTTCTTGTTTAACTCTAACAACGTTGATAAGATGATAGAGGTCGTCGACCTTAATCGTTTTACTTCAGTTTGGAATGAGGAAATGAGTAGTGAAAGATGTAAAAATCATACTCTGAAGATTTCAGCGGCAGAAATGTATATGTTCATTACGGGAGAGGGAAGGGTAGGATTAGAATCCTACGTCGAAACGACGCAAGCAATTCTCGATGCATTAAAGTAATATATATTAATTACTGTAAATATTACTATCTTTGTAAAGATTATCGTATCATAGTAAATTAAATGTTTTTTATATTTTTTACATTTCCTTATTCTTTTATTTTTGGTATTGGCATATATATTTATTTATTTTATTTATTATTTTATTTAATTTTATTTATTATTTTATTTATTTTATTATTTTATTATTTAATTTTATTTTATTATTTAAATTTATTTTATTTTATTTAATTTTATTTATTATTTTATTTATTTTTATTTTATTATTTTATTATTTATTTTTATTATTTATTTTTATATATATAAATTTATTTTTTATTTATTTTATTTTATTTAATTTTTTTATTAGTTTAATTTAATTTTATTTAATAGTTTATTTCATTTTAAAACATTTTTTATTTATAAAAAATATATATATTCATTACATGTAATATAATATATATATATATATATATATATATATATATATATATATATATATATATATATATATATATATATATATATATATATATATATATTAATATATATATATATATATATTAATACGCTTACATATTGATCAGTAGCTGGCATGGGCGCAAAGGAGGTAGTTGATAAAATTAACTTAACCTGAGAGAACCAAATAGTTTTGGGGGTTTCACTAGATTCGCATTAAGATATCCTGATATTGAGAAAAAAGAGCTAAAAAAATATTTAGAGGGCGAAGAGGCATTTACTCTACATAAACCTGTACGAAAAAAATTTCCTACACGGAAAACCATAGCCCAGCAGGTCGATAGTGTGTGGCAATTAGATTTAACGGAAATGATTAAATATAGTTCTTATAATGATGGGTTTCAATACGTGCTTTTTACTATTGATGTATACTCTAGATACCTATGGTTGAAACCCTTAAAAGATAAAAGATCAGTTACAGTGGCCAATGCAGTACTTGAAATTATAAAGTACGAACGGAGAACCCCTAAATCATTTTGGACAGATTTAGGAATGGAGTTCAAGGGTCGAGAGTTTCAGGAGATGCTCTGGGAGTATGGTATAAGCTATTACAATACATTTTCCGTAAACAAAGCGGCAATAGTTGAAAGAGTCCAACGTACTATTAAAGAACGCATGCATAGATATTTTACTAAAATGATACTTTTAAATATATTGAATACATGACGATCTGGCTTATTCGTTATAACAGGTCTTAACCATAGAACGTATAAAGTCACTCCTTTAGAGTGTTCAAAAACTAGAGGACGTATGGCACATATGGGTGAAAAAGAAAACAAAATAAAAGATAATTCAGGAATAAAGGTAAACGATTATGTAAGAGTTTCTCGAACAGAAGAAAGGTTTAGAAAAGGATATGAATCCGGATGGACTACGGAAGTTTTTAAAGTCCACAATATCCAACCATTCAGTCGTGATAGTTTAAAGTTATATTATCTGGAAGATTTAAATGGTGAAAAAATAAAAGGAGGGTTCTATAAACAAGAAATACAAAAGGTAAGGTTCAACCCTGTAACTCATGAATATAAAATTGAAAAAATATTAGCTACTAGAGGCAGAGGAAAAAATAAACAGGTACTTGTGAAATGGAGGGGATATCCTGCTAAGTTTAATACTTATATAAAAGCAAGTGAAGTTAAGAACCATTAATCAGTTGATATTATAATCATGGAGAGGTTAGATCACTTTTATTTAACTCTACCATCTTCAGCCTCCCTGGATTTACATCCTGATAATAATCTCGCTGATTTTACAACTGAACTAGTTAACCATGTTTATCTTGAACGAGCAGAGTATGAAGTGGGGTTATGTGAAATGATATTAAATACTGATATAGAAAATTTACCATCCAATCTATTCTGGATGACCGTGTACAGGAGTGTAGAATGTGTTGAAACTATATTACAAGCGGAAGGTACTCGTTTTCTGAAAAGGACTACAACTGCCAAAAAGGTGAATACGTCCACATTTGCTACAAAAGAATACTTCATTGAAGAATTTGCTCTGCGAAAAGCATATTTTAATTCAGTACCTGCTATTTTCAGTCATTTAAACGAACTCTTTGATGCGAGTATCATGTGTAAGGATTTGCTATACAAAACTGATATGCGAGCCAATGAAGATAAAGTAATAATATCTTTAAGATCAAAAGCAAGTGTAAACCTGCGAGATCGTGACATGTTTTTTCTCGAGCGGTCACCATGGCAAAGAAAACATATACGTAAAAGGTATGGTGAACTGGATATACTTCACGATATCCCTACTATGCTGAAGAGGGTTATACTTTCTGTGGAGAATAAGCCCTTAACTTGGCATGAACAAAAAGATGACGCGGACCGAGTTCTGCATTATTCATGTACACCCTCCGAGATGCTCACCCTCCCAGGGCTGGCTTACATCTACACCGATCTTGTTTCCCATCAATATGTAGGTAACGTTACAGCCCCTTTGTTACGGGTGGTCCACCTTACTGATAAGGTAATCACCTTTCCGAATGTTCATTACCTGCCGCTAAGTAAAGCACAAATTTGCTCTATAAGGATATATATTAAAGACGTGGAGGGTAAAGCCTTCCGTTTTACACCGGGCAGTCTAATTTGTAAAATGCACGTTAGGAGAAAAAGGTATTACTAGACTATATACTGAATGGTTGTAGATCAAAAGTGAGAGGATGGTTACACCTATTTAAAACAATGTATAGTCGGTTTCCACTCATTCAATAACTATCTCCTATACTGCAAGGTTTAGTTAAAAGAAAACCTCTAGTTGTTGAAAATGAGGGTTGAGAGGTACTTTGTTGGCTCAAGATTACAGCGCGGTTATGGTGTTTCAGGATTCTTTGCTCGGCTCTTGAGAGGTGCAGTGCCGCTTTTGAAGCGTAGCGGGAGCTATATAGGGAAAAAAGCTGTAAAGGCAGGTATAGGAACTTTGCACGATATATCCAGCGGAGAGGATGCAAAGTTAGCCTTAAAACGAAGACTAGCCGACGCTTCCGACGAAATGCTAAATGACGTTAAACGCAAAATCAGGAAAAAGATGGTTGGGCAAGGATTAAAGCACAGAAAAAGAAGTGTTAAGCGCACAAGAAAAAAACAACCACGAGCAATAACAAAGAAAAAGAAAACGAAGAAGCGGAAACGGAAGAACTCTTCTGGACATGATACAAAAAGGATGGCAAATAAGAAACGTAAGCTACGTAAAAAACGCAAAAGAAAGACGCAGAAGCGTAAAAATCAAAGGGATATTTTTTCATTGTAAATAATAAAACTTAAAATTAAATAATTTAATTACAAGAAAACCTTATCGTTTCCGATGCAATCTTTCCCGTCACAGTTATGTGAACTCTATACCGTTTACTTTTTACAACGCTTACTTAAAAAGCATCCTCTTGAAGATCTCGTTAATGTATTCACAACTAGAAATCCCTTACTCCACGATTTTATTATTATTCATGAAATTCTTATAAAGATGTAATTTTACTCAATAAAAGAATATTTTTATAATAGCATTTCAGTGTATAATTCCTCATTGTATAACTTTTATTTTAAAAAGAAAACTATATCGCATAATAATATTTTCGTCCTATATATATATATATATATATATATATATATATATTATATATAATAACAGTATATAAATATATATATATATATGTTATATATATATATATATAATAATATTTTTCAATATTTTGCATAACACAATAGAAAAATTAATATAGCTCATCATATAGCTATTAG
>JABUQX010041878.1:30000-37500 GCA_015478945.1 Trachelipus rathkii
CCACCACCTGAAAAGGTATTTTATTTGTTTTTTCTCAAAAGTTAATTAAAATTTTATCTAATTACATAGGCCATAAAATGGTTTATTCTTTTTATATCTTAAAGAAACATCTTTCAGGATTAACGGTGTATTCCGAAAAAGGCTATCTTTATTTATTCAACTATTTATGGCCCACCACCTGAAAAGGTATTTTATTTGTTTTTTCTCAAAAGATCTAAGTTAATTAAAATTTTATCTAATTACATATGCCATAAAATGGTTTAATCTTTTTATATCTTAAAGAAACATCTTTAGAATGATAATCCTTTTATATTGGAAAAAGGTCATCGTGTGTTTCTCAAATGAGATTAAGTTATTTACATAGGTCATAAAATGCAAATAATGTAAATATTACAATTCACAAATGTGATTCGTTAAGGCTATTATTGGAGGCGTGGCGTTAGATGCCAAGAGGACGAGCTTAAGGATGCGCGAGGTAATTGCGCACTTATCAAAATATCTCTCTCTCTCTTCTCTCTCTATATCTATATATATATATATCATATAATATATTATATATATATATATTATATATATATATATATATATATATATATAATATATTATAATATGATATAATATAATATAATGACAATACAGGTTGGTGGGACGGATTCTCTCTCTCTCTCTCTTCTCTCTCTTCTTCCTCTTCTCATATATAATATATATATATAATATATATATATATATATATATATATATATATTATATATATAATATATATATATATATATATATATATATATAATATGATATATATATATATAATAATTAGTATATATATATATATATATATATATATATATATATATATATCAAGGTTGGGAGTATGACAATACAGGTTGGTGGGACGGATTCTCTCTCTCTCTCTTCGGATGGGAAAACGCGGCTGCAGAAACGCTCGGGCGGGCGGGAAAACGCGGCGGCAGAAACGCGGCGGCGGACGGGCTGGATCGCACCTGCGGGTGCCCAGGATTAAGACATTAAAAAAGGGCTATGCCCCTAAAGACACATCAAAAATTACCGTGGGCAAAAATTGACCCATGACGAAAAAATAGAGGGGGCCGTACGTACAACGGTTGCTAACGCAACCGTTTGGCGCAACCCTTCTTCGAAGGGTTGCTAAAAATTAGGGTTGCCAAAAATTAGAGGGAGCCGTACGTACAACGGTTGCTAACGCAACCGTTTGGCGCAACCCTTCTTCGAAGGGTTGCTAAAAATTAGGGTTGCCAAAAAATTACGGTTCTCAAAAAATTACGGTTGCCAAAAAATACCGTGGGCCAAAAATGACCCATGGAACACCAAAGGGTTGGTCGAAAAAAGGTCAAGGCCCAAAAAGGTCAAGCCCAAAAAGGTCAAGGCCCAAAAAAGGTCAAGGCCCAAAAAGGTCAAGGTCAAAAAAGGTCAAGGGTCAGTCAAAGGGTCAAGGCCGCAAAAGGTCAAGCCAAAAAGTTTTCAAGGCAGGTAAAAAATTTGGGTCAAAAAGGCCTCAGGTCAGGTCCTGGCCGCTGTGGTCAAAATGACCAACACGAGCAATATCACCCTCCTACTACTGTCTGGGAGTAAGTTAATCGGGTAAACGTCTCTCCCAACGAACTAGCCGACCACGACGCGACCTACCTACTGGAGCGAGTGCAGATCGAAGAGGAACCGGAGGAGGAGGAGGAGGAGGAGGAGGAGGAGAAGAAGAAGAAGAAGAGAAGAAGAGAAGAGAAGAAGAAGAGAAGAAGAAGAGAAGAAGAGAAGAAGAGAAGAAGAAGAAGGAAGAGAAGAAGAATAGAAGAAGAAGAAGAAGAAGAAGAAGAAGAAGAAGAAGAAGAAGAAGAAGAAGAAGAAGAAGAAGAAGAAGAAGAAGAAGAAGAAGAAGAAGAAGATCTTGGTTATGACGACACCTGCGGAGCAAGTTGCAAAGCAGAGGAAGAGGAAAAATGGACCGGAGATGGTATGCGAGTGACGTTGCGCGTGAGAGGACGAGCCAAGATCGGACCGCCTGCAGGAAGCTGTACAGGAGTTTGAACCGAGGGATGTGCGTTGGTGGGAGCAGGTACTGGAGCAGGACTTGGAGGTGAAGGTAGGGGCTGGGTTAAAGGTGGTGTTGGTAAAGAAGGGGGATAGTAGCGGGTGAAGAGGGTGGTGTTGCCAAAGATGGTTGCGGAAAAGGTACTGAAACAGTATAGGGAACTGATACTGAGCCCTGAGTGTCGGGAGGATCAGCCTCAAAATAAGGCCGGTGAGAAGGACCGATAAAACGACCTCAGTGCTGAAAGGATGGTTGAATAGTAAACACCTTCACCTTATTAGACCACAGGAAAGTCCATCGTACTTAGGTTGGAGAGAAGAGGGGTATGAATCATGCCTCGCAAAAGCGTGTGTGTATGACGAAAGATCTTTCGTGATGAAGGAGTGTACCTTTTGTTGCCGTGAAGGGGTGGGTCTCCACGACTCGGTACAGTGTCTCAAGTGGATGAGATAAGAGAGAGGATCTGCAAAGGGAGGAGGGAGGCTGAGAAGAATTCTCAGGCAGGCGAAGATTGAACCAATAGACGAGTTCAGCAGCTGCAGAAGCACTGAAGATCTTCCTTGATTGCCCTTGTAATCCCAACATAAATAAAGGAAGAGTTTCAGTTCAGAGCTCCGTTTGTGATCGGCTGCCATGAACGCCTAAGCTGCGCGTGATATCCTTCTATTGATTCCATTACTGATTGGATGGAAAACTCGTTGTGCGAATCATATCGAACAAAGAAGACGCATCAATCTCTCAAAGGAAAGATTCGAATGTCGCCCTGTCGAGGTGACCGCGCGCGTGTACACCGAAACGCGGAACCCAATGAACGATGAAAGCTTAGGCTATGGATTCCGCTGAAGTCACAAAAAGAGGAATAGCTTCAGTCCAACGTGTGAAATGGTCGATACAAGTGAGGATGTACCGTTGACCATCGGAGGGGGAAGAATACCTACTATGTCTATGTGTACTTTCTCAAAACGTCCACCAGGTGGCAGAAGGTTCCTAGAGCTTTAGTATGCCTCTGCACCTTAGAACGCTACAAGAAAGACATTCAATTTAGTCCACTTTCACACATCAGTATTAACATCTATGCCATACTAGTGACGGTAACTAGCTTTGCGAGGGCCGCGTATACCGGGGTTAGAAAGTGAATGGAGGTTGATGAAGACTTGCTGGCAAAGGGATGAAGGTACGAAGTGGTGGTGGGGGGGGGGTCCGGTAGACATATCGTGAGAAGCTTCTTCTCAATGCTAGGTAGTGAGATCCACTATAGCAGGAGGGAAGAATCCGGTGGAAGAGCAGGGTCTTTGGGCGCCTGACTACCTATTATGTCTTCGTAGTTGATGGATGGGAGGGCAGAAACAGCGCTGTCCTTGATGCTGTACTGGAGCGAGTGCAGATCGAAGAGGAACCGGAGGAGGAGGAGGAGAACATTCATTAGTCCACTTTTGTAGAGAGGGCATCCGCGGTCAAGTTGTCTACTCCAGAGATGTGGTGAATTGCGAAACATACTCCAAAAGACGGGCTTCTAGTGGTGAGTGCCGTTCGTGTCGGGATGCCATCGCAAAGGTGATCGGCTTGTGGTCGGTAAGAAGGAAACTCATGACCTTCCAGGAAGTACCGGAAGTGGCGAACTGCAAGGTAAATTGAAAGAAGTTCCCTGTCCCAAACGCTATAGCGAGTTTCCGCTGGCTGCAATTTAAGTGAAAAGAATGCGAGAGGCCCCTATAAATAATCCACGTTTTGCTGCAGGACCCCTCCGACGGCGAAATCGGAGGCATCAACCTAAAGGCGGGTGGGGGCAGATTTCTGTGGATGGAATAGGAGAGTGGCGGTGGCTAGGGCCTCTTTGACGAAGGCAGCGCGGATTGTAGAGGTTCATTTCTTCTTCGGGCGAAGAAGAGATGTGAGAGGGCGAAGAAGTGCGGCTGCAAACTTTAGAAATCAATGGTAAAAGTTCACCATCCCCCAAAACTGCCGAATTTGTTTTTGGGTGTCCAGCAAGGGGGAATGTCCGGAGGGCTTCTACACCGTCTTCCAGAGGACAGACGCCGTCAGCAGAGACCGTGTAGCCAAGGAAAGTAAGGGTAGGAACGCCACGAATACACTTCTTCGGGTTGACGCGAATACAAGATTCACTCAACCTGGAAAAAACGACGCGAAGGTGCTCTTGATGATCCTCAGGAGACCCACTGGCGATGAGGAGGTTATCTGGGTAGGCCCAACAGAAGGAAGGCCACGGAGAACCGTGTCGATGAACCACTGGAACGTCTTTGCCGCATCCCTGAGTCAGAATTTCATCTTGAGAAACTCGAAGAGGCCAAGCGGATAGGCCCATGTGGCTTCTTACTGTCTATATTCCATGATTGCCGTTTTAGGAGTGTCCTCAGACGCTACTGGGATCTGGTGATATGCCCTCACCAGATCAACTTTCAAAAAGACGGCTGCTCCGTCTAAATGGGATGTAAAGTATTGGATGTGTGGCACCGGATAGCTGTCCCGTGCTGTACAACCGTTCAGAGTTCAAAAGTCTCCGCATGGTCTCCAGACACCTGTGGTGCCTTAAGGGGCCATATGCAACGGAGGGGACCAGCTACTCTTCCAGAGTCGCACAATCCCTTTTAGCATGTGCTCAAATTAAGTTTTCGCTGCCTTGAGCTTCTCCGGGGTGAGACGTCGAGCACGGGCGAAAGTGAGTGCACCCGTGGTCTCTATGTGGTGGAGAACTAAATGCTTTGTGAGAGAGGTGGAAGATCAGGGGTGGAGAAGTAATGGAAATTCTTCCTGCAGGAGGAAGAACATAGGAGAATGTGTGGTAGGAGGCTCAACCGAGGAGCTGTTTCCGAGAGCAGAAGTAAGTGAGTCGGAAGAAGTAAATGTGGTAGATCGATCAGAAGGTGGAAGTGAGAGAGAAAGTCTGCCTCAAGGATGGGTTGAGTTACGTCTGCGACTTTAAACACCCACCAGAACTCTCCCCTTGGGGAAAAGTCTAGTGAGCATAAGCGTTCCCCATAAATGACAATGGTAGAGCAATTAGCCATTTAACTGCGTGAATCCTGCGGTGGGGAAGAGGTGCTGTGGGGTCAGTGCGCGTGTCCCTGGGAAGGAGAGAGACCTCTGCGCCAGTATAGACCAGGAAAAATCTCTTGGTGGCAAAATCGTACACCTTGAGAAGCGAAGGAAGATGTGGGAATGATAGACCAGAGTTCACAGTCGCTCTGCTGAGGACTGGCTGTGCATTTCCCTGATATCTGCAAGGGGGAACACACTTTTTGGGGTGCTCGCCAAAAGTGTGGTGGTAGTAGTAGCACCCATTAGGAAAAGCACACCTACTGGAGGAGGGACACCTCCTTCTAAAGGAGTTCCTCCTTCCGGAGGCTGAACGGGAGTGTCTGGAGCTAGGGCCTGATGCATAGAGCCAGGTTTCTGACTTCTGCTACTAAGTCAGGCATACTTTGTTCCAAAGCAGACAGCCTTGCTCCTGTAGAAGCAGGTTACCAGCGAGGAATAGCCTTTGCAGCAGGGGGAAAGGAAGGGGAACAGTAAAACAAGAATAATAGCAAAGAATGACTTGAGGCAAGACGACAGAGTAAAGTGCTCAGATATTCTGATAGCACTCTCATATGACTAGGTATCTTAAAATGACCGCAGATCGTGAGAAGCATATGTCTAAGGGCGTTAGAGAGAACAATACAATATAACAAATGACAAAGAAAAAAGATAAGATGTAAAACACCATCGGTAACTCAACGATCCCTTGTAGAAGGTGGGCCACCCAAGAGGGCTATCATGAGCACCAGAGACTCTGAAGTTGTCCTGTCTCCCAATGACTCACCCCTTATGATACCAAAATTTAGATACGCTACCCCTGTTTGTACGGTACAATATTTTATAATATTAATGTACCCACGGTATCGTAAATGTGGTATATCATTTAATAGATTTATTTTAATTGTTATTTTATTATTTATTTATTTATTATTATTATTATTATTATTATTATTATTATTATTATTATTATTATTATTATTATTATTATTATTATTATTATTATTATTATTATTATTATTATTATTATTATTATTATTATTATTATTATTATTATTTATTTACTTATTTATTTAACACTACTATCACTTCCACTAAAAATACGAGCTATTAATAGTAGTCACAACAATTCTCGAATGTGGCCAGAACGTTTGGCCATAAAGGAGGTGTCTAGCATTCGAAAGTAAGAAACGCATATACTTACATACAATAAACGATTATTATTGATATTTAGTTTATTATAATTTATTATTTTTATTTGGACACCGAATATAACTAGATCTTTTTGCCAAAAGGCGTTGTCTAGTATTCGGTTAATTTCAATTGTTTTTGTAAAGCGAACTCGAATCTGTGTCGATTTAAATATTTGATAAACTATTATACTATTGCAATATGTAATCTTAGCATTCAATGTTTACTTGTATTATCATTTCAAATCAATCCGTCTATAATTAGCGTATATTACTCTTTGGTCTTACATATGTTCGTAGACTAATATTTAACTTTCACTTAATTATCATGCTGTTCAATAAGTAGACTCCAAGTTCACACAAAGAGTTTTCAATAAGAACAATCATGTGAATTCTTAGTACGAAAATAAATATGTTAATGAGTTGATATGAAGTAAGTCAATCGAGTGAAGTAATGAATGTCTCCCTCAGAATTCAAAATTATTCCAGAATATTCTATAGAAATTGTGTTCCAATAATTTTATATTTACAAATTTGAAGGCTTTGAAATATGTGTTTAAATTCTAGGACCAATAAATAATCTTGGCCGTGTTCGTAAACCGAAATCGGCACACCCTAGGAGTTGCTCCTCTTACGAAAGGTGCTGTGGCTGACTGATTAACCCAATAACTAGGTAGACGACATTTTAAAGCTATTAATATGAACCAACTATGATAAAATCACTGTCTACGTGAGACGACTCAGCTGCTACAGTCGTAGGATTCGCCTCCTCAGAAGTGATCGAGTGCGCGAATCCGGTCTTGAAAATCCTAATTCTTCTTGTACCAACTTTAGAAGATTTTCAATCTCTTTCTGAATAACTTCCAATGAAGAAGGTATTGCTGCTGGGGGAAAGGGAGTGAAACTGACTGTAGTAGAAGAATAAACGACGCAGACTTGATCCTTTTGTGCTGCATTATGCATATCAAATAAACGATATGAGTAAGTTGCAAGATCCTCTAAGGACATCATAGGATCAAAAGCTACCAATAAAAATCGAAATTTAATCGACATTTGGTCAACAATTATTCGGCAAAATACCTTAGAGTTGTCTGGGAGATCAAGGCAGACGAAGTCCCGCAGAAACCTTAAAAAAAAACAGTTGGGTTTGTCGAATTCAAGTTTTTCTGTGTGAAAATGCAGTGAATTGCCTTCGTCATCACTGAGACTCCGCCTTTC
>JABUQX010041878.1:45000-50000 GCA_015478945.1 Trachelipus rathkii
ATAAAAGAGGTTAAATTTTCAATTTTTATTACTATTTTAAGTATGATTTAATAATCCACGTTTCTTTATTTTTCAACCAAGTATCATAATCATATTTATGATTCATATCATTGTTTCCCTATTTTATCAAATTAAACAAGTTCTTTTTGAAAAAATTTTGAAAAAAAAACTCATTATACTTTAGATGAGATTTATGAAATTTTGACATTTTATTATTGATTAATAACCTTTTAATGAAAGAAATATCGAAATGTGAAAAATATTGACTTACTGTCAAGCTCTTTTTTCTTTATTTTAATGTTTCAATGGAACCTTATGTATGATACTTTCATTATAACTTTATAGCTTCTCGGTAGAAGAGCTGCTTCTTGAAACTAGTCTACAAAAGCATTTATAACCTTATTGTTTGTGTAGTTTATTTTTCTCTATCTTCTGGTATATATATATATATATATATATATATATTATATATATATATATCATATATATACTATTAATACTATATATATATATATATATATATATTATATAATATATATATATATTAATATAATATAATAATTTATTATATGTATAAAATGTATAATATATATCATTATTAGATTTGGTTCTAAATAAATAAAAACAGATGATCTAGAAATATATATATAGTATATATTATATTATATATATATATATATACTATACTATATTTATATATTATATATATAGTATATATATTATAATATAATAAATAATAAATATATGTATATATTATATAATATATATATTTTTATTTATATTATAATTATATATATATATATATATATATATATATATATATATATATAATATATATATATTTATATATACTATATATAATTATATATATATATATATATTATACCGTGGTGGTTACATAGGAAACGCCAAGCCGAAAGATAAGAGAGTAGGAATTAATCCCCAACACATTTTCTGCCATAAAATTTGTGAGGTGGCAGCGGGCTGTCCTCAAAGTCCACAGGCTGTAGCCATCGAAAAGATTGTTACGCCCCAGTTGCAATGGAACCTTCATTCCATTGTGTTATGTTATCAATGTCATTTTCCAAAGACGAAATCTCTCTCTCTCTCTCTCTCTCTCTCTCTCTCTCTCTCTCTCTCTCTCTCTCTCTCTCTCTCTTCTCTCTCTCCTCTCCTCTTTCTACCTCTCTCTCTCTCTCTCTCTTCTCTCTCTCCTTATACTATCATACAAAAGTGTGATAGGTGAATTTGAATTGAAGTTCCATCAGTCTGCAGTCCAAAGTAATCGGCAATATCACGTCTGATCAAAGACTTTCATGACACAGGGTCTTTACAGAATCGAAAGTGCATTTATTGCTGAAACGTACGTGTGAGGACAAATTCTATCAACAATATCACGTTTGATTAAAATAAATTCGTATCCCAAGGTATTTACAGAATTGAAAAAGAGCAGCCCGTTCATTTCTGTTAACTGCTGACGTTCTTGCTGATATTTAACACGTTTAACAAGCTCCTACCAGAAAATCTTTTAGAAGGTTATCACCACAGGTTAGACTGTTACCAGCCCTGTTTTGATAGCTGTAAAGAGGTTAAAATTGTACATTTTCGGCATTGGTGTGGCTCAAGAACTTAAAGCAGCAGACAAGGACAAATTTTAGTTGCTTTGTTGGTTTCGTTCTTTTGTTAATACAAATGGAATTGAGGTATATGATCCTATATATTTCAGTGATGAGGTTTGATTTTTTTGGAATGGTTATGTTGTGAACAGTCCTTTAACTGAAAATGGAACAGTGAAAGTCTTCTCACTTTTCACGGACGAGCATTACAAACAAGGAAGGTTGGTGTTTGATGTGTAATTTCCTGTCGCTGTGAGATATGGTCAACTTTATTGTGGCAACTGTACCTGCTGAGGTTCATCATTGCCTCATCCAACAGATTATTGCACTATTGTATGTAAATGAAAAGAGGCTTTCAAGATAGCGCTACCCCATTACTGCATATCAAATGATGGCCGTGTTGCTGGAATTTTTTGGTGACCGTCTTATTTCTATAACTTTATGAACTTCGCGATCCCAGATCTTACTCCTCTAAATTTTTTTCCTTTTGGAATATCTGAAAGGTGTTGTGTCCAAAACAATCCTCATACAATTAAAGACTTCAAATCTAGCAATGATCTAGAGATTTTAAACATAGTGAATAAACATTACGAACGGTGGCTGCAAATGTCATGAACCTTGCATCCAATTTGTAAGAAATCACCTTCAGCATCTCTTATAAGGGTACATACATGTCATATTTGTATCTTTCTTTATTTGAAATATCTTGCTAAAATTTAAATGCAGATACATAATAGAGGGTTGTGTCCTCTTTGAAATATCCTATTTATTTTTTTATATCTCCCCCGGTGGGAAAAGGACAGAGGCCTACCAAATTTCACAGGAGTAGAGAAAATTTCAGAGGTAAGGTCCAATTTAAAGGCCGACATGCTCCGATACAAGGCGTTTAAAAGGTCGTAAGGCAAAGAAATTTGAAACAATAGATTAAGGGAGTGTACTCCAGACTTTACCTGTGGAGTATATGGAAGATTGAGCATAGCGGTTAAGTTTAGGGTTAGAGAGTTGGACAGAAAAAGAATGAGGCTGTATAGAGAGACGAGTCATACGAACTCTACCCTAGAAGAGGAAGTATACGACTCTAGAGTTTAGAAGAGCAGTGTCCATTGTAATAGCAATAGTATAAGGAGAGTGATTCAACAGTTCGAAGGCTAGAAAGAGATTGGAGAAGGATAGTGAGAGTAGGAGAGTTAAGAGAGGAGAGAGAGAGAGAGAGAGAGAGAGAGAGAAAGCAGTGTCCATTGTAATAGCGTTAGTATTAATGCCGCAAGCGTTTCTCAACCGGGGGGTCGCCGACCCATCAAGCGGGCGCGACGCGAATAACTAGGTGGTCGCGGTTGAGTCACAAAAAATAAAATTATTTATAATCAAATGTTATAATCAGTTCGTTATTTATAAAAATGGTAGTAGTGGGGTCGGCTTAATAAATGATGAAAATGTTCTATTACTGGATATGTGCCTGACAAGCACTTTGTTATAAAAGGGAATGTGGAATATTATACGCAGGCGGAATGTGGGTTTATAAATATATATATATATATATATATATATATATAATATATTATATATATATATATATATATATAATAATATAATTATATATATAATATATATATATACTATATATATATATATATAATATATTATATAATATATATTATTATATAATGTAATATATATATATATATTATGATATATAATATATACTATATATATATACTATATATATATATATATATAATATATATATATATTATATATAATATATATATATATATATATATATAGTATATATGAGGTAATTATTGGGTCGCGAGATTAGAGGTTACTAACTTGATGCGTTTTGGCTTTCGGGGGGGGTCGCGAGGGACTTAAAAGGTTGAAGACAACGCTGCGTTATAAGGTGATTGATGCCAAAAGTTCAGATGGGCAGAAAGTGAGTGGAGAAGAGTTAGTAAGGGCAGGAGAGTTAATAAGACTAAAAGCCCTAGACTCTACCTTTTCAAGAGGAGCTATCTGAGTGGAGCCACCCCAGATGTGTGACGCATACTCCATACAGGGGTGAGCGACACTCCTATTTAGAGAAAACAACTAGGGTGGTGTAAAGAAGTTCTGAAGGCGCCTCAGAACACCCAACCTCTTAGAAGCTTGTATAAAAAAAAGGTTAATGTGATTCCTTCCAAGAGAGAGAGAGAGAGAGAGAGAGAGAGAGAGAGGAGAGAAGCAGAGAGAGAGAGAGAAAGAGAGAGAAGAGAGAGAGAGAGAGAGGAGAGAGGAGAGAGAGAGAGAGAGAGAGAGAGAGAGAGAGAAGGTCATTAATGAAAAGTAGAAAAAGAATTGGGGATAGGACAGAACCTTGGGGAACACCACTGTTAATAGTTTTAATGGATGAACGATGACCGACTATAGAAAGATCGGATAGGAAATCAGAGATTAGGCCACAGAGAGTAGGATAGATACTGTAAGAAGGAAGTTTGGAAATCGAAGCTTTGTGCCAGACTCTATTGAATGCTTACCATATATCTAGCCCCACAGCAAAAGATTCACCGAAATTCCGAATAGCAAAGGACCAAGAGTCCAAAAGGTGGGAAAGGAGATCACCAGCAGTAAGTAGTTCGTTTATTACGAAAGTCCTACTGATGGCCAGAGCTAAGCTTAGAAGAATTAAGAGTTTTCAAATCTTCCTGTTGAGTATAAATTCGGAAATTTTAGAGAAAAAATGGATGTTAAAGCAATTGGACGATAGTCGGAATGTTGAGAAGGTTCCTCCTTGCGGCATAGGATGGATGCATGCAAGTTTCTAGCAGGAAGGGAAGGTCGAAGTGGAAAGACAAAGACAAAATAGTTTACTTATGCAGATGCAAGCTCGGAAGGATAAGTTTTGAGAACGACAGGAGGAATACAATCAGGACGGTACGCCTTCTTAGTGTTAAGCTCAGAGAGAACAGTAATAACATCTTCAGAAGATATTACGTTATTTGGCATCAATGAGTTGGAGGAGTGGAGACGGAGGAATATCTCCGGAATCGTCTGAGGTTGAATTTGAGGCAAAAGTTTGAACCTAGAGTTTAGCTTTTGCAGAAGCTAAAACGGCAGCTGTACTGTCGGAAGATACTAGAGTAGGGAAAGTAGAAAAAAACGAATTTAGGGTTGACAATATTTGAAAAATATCAGAAAGGACTTGAGGAAGAAAGGTCAGAAAATGTATTGCATTTTCTATGGAGAAGAGTTTTTAGTGTCATTGAGAATAGATTTTACACGATTCTGGGATGAAATATAAGTTGCGTGGGTTTCTGGATTTTGGAGACGACCGTATTTCATGAAGGCAGAAAGCAGCGTCGTTGTGGCAAATATCACGAGAATATGCAGAGTTAGACCAAGGTTTGT
>JABUQX010041878.1:55000-60000 GCA_015478945.1 Trachelipus rathkii
ATAAATGAATTAGTATAGGTTAAACTCTTTTCTACCTTCTGCTGTCCAGGGTTTTACTTCTAGTTGCCTATATCAGGTAAGCCGAATTTCGTCTTAATACACCAGGATATAAAGTAAAATGGAGAAATACAAAACAGCTATGAAAGTCATTTTTATATTAAAAAGTATTTCTCATAACAAATTTTAACAAATTTAATGAAAAATATGTAAATATTGGGTACAATGCATATCATACATAGTTCTACACTACTTCATCCTCTCCCAGTATATTGGTTTTCACTATGACTTTAAAAAATTTCTTTTCTAGTCGTTATCAAGAAAACTAACTAGACGCAGTTCTTTTCCGATGTTAGTTTTATATAGCTGAACAAAAGAAAGTAAGGGCCGGGGTGCCGGGGTGCCGGGGTGCCGGGGTGCCAGTACTATCACCCCTATTCCCCAGTCTCACTTACTGGGCACAGAGTGTTGGAAAGGGCACTGCCCTTCGAGAAATAATAAGATTTTTAAAATATTTAAATAAATATTTTTTGTTAAGCAACAATTTTGGGAAATCATGTTTCTCTGCTGTATTGAGATTTGCCTCAGTCACTGAAGTCATTCAAATAATAAGTAAATGGAATCTATTATTTGAATGATTTCAGTGAATAGGACAAATGTCAATAAAGCAGAAACTCAGTCTGTTTTCTTTTCAAATTTTAAAAATTTAAAATAAAAGAGGTTAGCTTTTCAATTTTTATTATTATTTTAAGTATGATTTAATAATCCACGTTTCTTTATTTTTCAACCAAGTATCGTAATCATATTATTCATATCATTCCTATTCTATCATATTATCTTTATTAATATTATTGCTTGGGAATTTCTTAATTTATATGTATTATATATTTAACTAATACATTAAATATATACTTAATGCATAAATATATAATTATAGTTATCATTACACCATTATTATCACATTAATAATTGCATTATAAACATATGACATATATACCAGTATATGTATTTAATTATAACATTATCAAATAACGGTTAAATAATATAATATTAATATACATATTAATACCTCACTCTAATATATTATATATACTATATATATAATATTAATATATATATATAATTATATATTAAATTGTGTAGTTATAGTTAAGTATGAGAATACAGCCTGTAACTTTTACTCCTTAAGAAAACCAATTCATAATTTTTTTAAGGTATTAAATTCGAGGGTATTTAGAGGAACTCACATGTGTAGTTTGGGTTATATTAAATAGGGCTTGAGTTCTAGTATTACAAAGTAAATATCTGTATCTGCTTAACTAATAAACTTATAATACATAACTTTACTTACCGATCTTTTCCAACGTAAAAAGACAATACATTATATGTAAATAAAAACCTATAAATAATTGATTGCTATTAATATAAATCATTAATTGTTATACAAATTAGTTATTCTCATTCAAATTTTTATTATCAAAAACACACATTGAGACCAGGGTTATGCATTAATAATAATGAACTGAAGAATATCGTATTCATAAAATTAAAAGTAATCTGTTAAGCTATGAGGAAGCTGTCAGATTTCTAGCTATTAAACTAAAAAATATTGATACACAAATTAAATTTCAATCGCTTATAAAATAATTGTTAAACTAACGTACACTGAGCCCCATGAGAATATTAATTAATAATACTATATTCAGATATTAAAAAGTGATGTAATAAATTAACTTATTTTTTGTTTGTTTTTCTTTATTTGTGGTTATAATATATAATATATATATCATATATATATTAATATTATATATTAAGTAACACATCATTAAATATAATATATTTACATGTTCACTAATTGCCTGTAATTATATCACAGATACTGTCACCATATGTCAGAATTAAAAAGTCGTAAATATTAATATTTTATATATTGCGCTTTTATATGTTTTGGACTCCAGGTTATGAGTAAGAATCAATAAAAAATGTATTCACCTGTAATTTCAATAATTGTAGGGTAAATAGTACATTAGCTAATTATAAAGTAAGCACTACCGTAATCCTAAACTTTCTGTATGTCTAACCATATACGACGAACCTAACATAACCTAAAACCAAACCTAACCAATATTACCTTCTAACCAGCTAATTATTTAACGATACACCAAAATAGTAAATCCGGTCAACCCTTCTTTGCATAAATAAGTCAATATATTACTTAATACTATAAGAAACACATGATATAAACAGTATATAACAAATTAATATATATACTTAGAGTTAACTTATATTATATATATTATATATACTCACCACTAGTATCATTATAATATCATTATTTTTATTTATGATTAATTTATATACTCTTTCACTAATATTAAATTTATATATATTTAGTTAGAGTAATAATATAATATTTATATCTTTTTAATTAGTTATTATTATGTTATTATATTATTATGAAACGTTTATATATAACACGATAAGCATGCTAAGGAGATATAAATCTGTTTATTATGAAATAAGTAAGATATTTAATCTAAGTATTATATTATATTCTACAAATTAAAAGGAGCGTATAGGCTAAAATACCTAAATATTCATCTATTTAAAATGTACTATTGACGTAACCAGTAATTGTTATATTATATAGTTATTATAATTATTATTATTATTGCTATGCAATATGCATGGAACACCTAACAACACACCACACACATAACACACTCATACCTCACTCCAAATCACCACACTCACTCTGGATCTTCGTAAACACATATTACTTCATACTATATACACATAATATATTAATATAAATAACCTTTTATTATTTTACCCTTTAATAGAAATAAATAATAAATATTGAATAATATCCTGTATATATATTTCTTTTCTTATTTATATTAATATATAAAATGTTATTATAACTACATATAAACCTATTAGTCAGTAGATGTGATAGCTAAAATTTCATTATGTTGCATATAAATTGATACACAATTCTTATATGCGCATAACAATACACATTATAATTCTAAGATTAACCTATAACGAGGCATACTAAGTCTTAATCATTGGGAGTATATAATCTAATAATATAAATTTTCCTTTACTACGAAAATATTTTATTAAGAGGTTATACCAGGTCAGGAGTTCAGGTTCCTGAGTTCGTACCACTATACACCAATAATCTTAAAGTGTTATATCAATACAATCGACTAAAGAAAAAACGATATTTGCTCTTATTTATGGTACTAGTTAAGTATACCGTAATATTTAGTTAATCATTAATATGAGTATAAACACTTATCTAGTTACTCTCTTAATGTTGAAATAAAATACGATAAATCTTGGTATAGCATAAAGTTAGCATAGACCTAAATAATATAAAAAATTTATATGGAGATGTAAAATGTAATATAAATATACTGCTCTAGTAGTATGCAAATATTAAGTAAAAGTATTATTACGAATATTAATAATTATGATTATGCATTTATAGACCAAATTTGTTACTCTAAAGAATTATTAACAAGTCCGTTAATTTATTGATATACTAAAAGCTATCTTCAAGCAATCATTATCAGGTATATTAATTAATATAATATATATATAAGATAATATATATATATTAATATATATATTAATAGTATATATATACTAATAATTACAGGTTATAGGCGTGCTTATTATAGTCATTTTGATTAAATATTAAGTTATTTATTTAGTGCAATCCTGGAGGGATCAAATACCAAATTTAATCTTAAAATGAACTTATGAGTTTTTATTATCAAAGTTATTATTATCCTTATTTTTTAAATTGATAAATATTTAAATAATAATAAATTTTTCAATCTTATGATATAATAATAACACTTCACATAATTAGGAGACAGGTACAATATCTTCAAGGTAAATAAAATCTATGTCAATTTTGATATTCCTTATTTCAATAATGTTGCAAAAATTAAACTACATGCTAATGTTATATATATATACGTGAAGAGGAGATGTCCCATTGTCAACAAAACGATAGCAAGCGATAAGCGCTTTGTAATATAACTTAGCTAAATTTTAGAATATGCCATAGACACAATATAAACATTATAAATATATTTTACTATGTTAGACCTTTTCATATATTTTCTATGAATTTATTTTTCTTATTTATCTTATTTTCGTTCCATTTTTATAAGTTATAAATTTATTTTATTTTATTTAAATATATAAACCTTAAAGTGGCTCGTAAGAAAAAAAAAAAACTTATTTGTATATTATTAGATAAATAGTTAAACCAAAATAAAAAATTTATAGAGCTTTTAAACGAGTTGTATTTTTACCAATTAATTATATATTATATATAAGAAAGCAATGTAAACATATCATAGTATTTAATATACAGCTACAAAGATTAATAATTAATACACTAATATATATATATATATATATATATATATATAACTCTTATATTAATACAATATCATATATATATATATATATAATTAATAATATATAATATATTATATATCATACTTATATAACTATATATATATATATTAATTAAATATATATAATTATATTTTATAATAGCCTACGATATACAGATTAATATTAAATATATTAATTATATTCTAAATATCTATAAAGTTAAATATGTAATATTAACAGTGTATAAATTTCGCTTATACGTATTCGCTCAAGCGCGCCTTATATATAAATTATATATATATATTAATATATATTATAGTATATATATATGGGTTATAATTATTATATTTAATTATATATATATATATATATTTAATCTAGAGCCGTGTATTATCTTAATCCACACACATCACTACAAACATATATATATATATATATATTATATCTATTAAACTTCATATAATAATATATATATTTAAATATGAATGTGTGTGCAAATTTTTATTACATTCTACAGTCCATAAAAGCAACTGATCCATAAATATTATATATATAATATATATAGTAATATAAATATA
>JABUQX010041879.1:0-2500 GCA_015478945.1 Trachelipus rathkii
GAGATAACAAAAGCAGATCCTACCCAATGGCTGTATTAAGATCTAAGTAATCTTCTTTCTTTCTTCACCTTCTCTTGCCCCAACTTGGGGGCACAGGTTCGTTGATCAAATTACTAGGACTTGAGGAAAAAGCGTAAAGCGAGCTTAGAGAGAGTACAGATGAATCAAACCGTCGAAAAGAAAGCCAGCCTTACCGCCTCATACGTATCAATTAATAATGAGAGAGCTTTCGATACAGACAGTAACAGAGAACATATCCACTACACCTCTATAGAGCATGCGAGCGAAGCCTAAAAATGAGTTAAAGCAGTAAAACATATGAGTGAGAGAGCGAGAGAGCGACGATGAAAGGACCTCTTAACTATAGGCTAGAATAAGAAGCAGATAAGCAGTGAAAGCAGATCGTCAAGTAAGAAAGTTATAGTGGGATGCAGTAACAGGCTCATACAACCCCTGCACAGCATGAGGAGCGCACTAACCATAATGCCCCCCCACTTACAAAATTGCTTGCCGTCCATTTAGGTATCAACCTCATACCAACTCTATTAGAATTCATTTCGCACTGAGATTTACACTCTTGACTTCTTTAAGGTATCTGCTAGAGTCTTCTACTGTTTTATGCACAAAATACTACTCATCTATTTCTGCTACACATTGGTAGTCACATACAGATAAAACTTGATTATATATCGTTCAGTCACAAGCAACCTTCTGGACTAATTAATCTATTCTCTCTTACTATACGCTCCAACTCTAGCATTCTCAGATAACGATAATTCCACACATCATACACACTCACTATAAAGTCCATTACACAGTAAATAAGCTATTGCATTCAAGACTCTAAAAATTACATGTAATCAATACTATTTCATGTGTACAATAATAGCGGCTGTCCAACATTGAGCCTTAACGAGCCTTAATTACGTTCGACGAAACCACTTGTCATTTTATATAATACATCGCTCATTAATTACACTGAAAATAAAAATGAATGACTCACTAGTATCAATCCAAGAACATTCTTCCTGAAAAACTCGTCTACTAATGTACGTGTTCATTCCTTAAACATCTTTAATACAAAATTCTTCTACATCGACCGTTATAGTATTAATTGCGTCATTTTCCCTATAAGATCAGTCGCGGAACAGCAATTGAAATTTGCGCCTTTAGATTCTATACTTCTTATTCCAGACGGCAAGCGACACTGCGACCGATACGCGTAACAACTACGACCGTGGAATCATAACGCTAGCGAGCGGGGCACGGCGGCGGAGTACGCTGTTACCGCCTGTAAAGACCCTAAGCTACAAGACGCGAACTAATACTTGACGCTCGCCGGTCTTGCTTGCGCGCACTGCACCCGAGAGCAGAATTTAACGTCTGACCCGAGGGGCCAACCTGGCCTGCGCGCAGCATCGCGTGACTCACCGAAAATCACAGTAATGCGTACATCATCTTTGCGAGTCCGTGCGTCATTCTACATATGGTACCCAACTCGAGTATTATAGCCAATTATATCAATATTAATCTTAAGTAAACTCAGACACTTGTCATCGAGATTAAAGTCTGTCTTCACAACAACCCATCTAAACAATACTCATCACACTGAGGAGTTCTGTACCAGTCACAAGTAACGAGCACACCATCCTAAACCTTACCTTATCGCAACTCAATATACACCAACAGTTACTTTTTCAAGACTTCTCTCCTATACCTCAATCCACACCTAGGGCTCAGATAAGCCCAGATAGGAGAGCTATTCTTTACTCACAACCTCCTCGCGAAACTCGCTTACAGATTCGCCACGACAAAGGACTCAGAAATCAAAAGCTCGCAGACATGCTAATAGGGGGCAACCCTCCCTCAATATGGCTACTCCATTCTCCAACCGATGGCATCATACCCTTAGACACCCATTTACTCTCAGTGCCTCCACTCGGCAGCTATCAGAAATGCACTTCTACCCCATTCCGATATAGCAACTTGAATAACACATTGACACATCCACAACATACACTGACGGCTCACTTCACATCCTGCAGTATCTAATCCTAAACGCAATCACCAAATTGGAGCACTCACGCCTGCATACTTACTACATCTAGACACACTTCATCAATACTCATACACAGGCATATCACAATAATGACGTCCACACATACATATGTCGAAACTAGACGTCAATCTCTAGTACGAGAGTCGCACTAGCGAGCGGGACAACCACCATATGATACACAACAATAAATCTGAGTCATCAAAAAGATTGCACCAATACAGACACCAGCTAGATTATCCGCTCATCTAAAAATGAGCTCTAACATTCCACTAAACGACCTGTGCATGAACATTCCAAAGCTGGGGCCACAAAAACCGTGAAAATATGACAAGCTGCATTCATAAAGTTGTGGCATTCAATATTGCAGCGCATCATTCATTAACATTGACAAGTTACATATTTATACGTAAAAGGTTGGCTAGTATGGTGTAAATGATACTA
>JABUQX010041879.1:7500-10000 GCA_015478945.1 Trachelipus rathkii
ATATCTTCTAAATATAAATAAAAGTAGTTCTAACTCAAGTGTTTCTAAGAGAGCTTTATTGCCACTTCTCCAGCAGTTTGATAAAAAATCAAGCCCGCCTAGATAATGAAGCCCCTTCGTTATTTGTCAACCATATTCCTAAAACGCCATAGAAAAGGGTTTTTGGCAAATATGTTTCGGAAAGTTTCCTCACATTTAGATAACTATGCTATGGAAATAAATATATCACATATTGGCTCTATATCAATGCAAGATTCAAGTTAAAGTGGCTACAATAAGAGCGTATTTCCCATTTTGCATTTGTTCTACTTCGCCTCGAGTAAAAAATGCTTAATTCAGTTTTAAGCAAGCTGAAATTTGGGCATAAGTCGATTCCGATTGTACCGAAAAATTTTGATTCATCGTTCTATTATGGAGCAGTGGTTTTGGAATAAACAAAATAAAAAAGATAATTAACTAAATATTGTATAACAAATAATTGATCAACTATTGTTATGGAGTTTATCCATTTAAGAAGAAATTAAATTTAAAGTTAATTTCATGAATGAAACATTCATCAAATTCAACGAAATCTACTAGCCAATCTTATTTGTTACATTTTCTCGTTAGCATCTTCCCTAAATTTCGGTAAGCACGGAGAGAGCAAACCTAAACAGAATTTTAGGAAATTACTATACAGTCTTTGTTAGCATTTACTAATATTGTGCTAATAAAATTGACATATCATCAGACGAGTTATAAGCATGTTTCCTAATTAATCGTAGCAAAAGTGACAAAACGAAAAAACGCCTTTAAACGTTTAATATCAATCACTACTCGCAATGAAAAACGAAATAGTTAGGAATGATGTTGGTTGAATTCTATAAAGGCCTTCCAAGAAAATAGCCCAAATGGCATCACTGGACTGATGCCAGTTTCTGAAAAGTGTGCCGATTGGACTTTTTGATTATGAACCATATCAAACTTACAACCTACCACGACCTATACAAGCAAAGAACCGAATGGAAAATGGAGGTATTGCAAATCATCTTTGCTGAATCAAAAATCTCATCTACTCAGTTTCTCCTGTGTTTTTTTGCTTATTTTTTTTTTTTTTTTTTTATTTTGGCTTTTTTTTTTTTTTTCAAGTTTTTTTTTTTTTTTTTTTAAATACAAACACCCCCTACCATCATCAGCAACATAGAAAGACTCTTCAGTTTGGCAGGTCATATTCACTCTCCTAAAAGAGACAGACTGTCTGATGAAATGTTTAGCAGCGGTTTGGTATTTTTAAATAGAAATTCAGCGTATGAGCAAAATCAGGTTTCCTAACCATTTTACTATCTCATGCATTTTCTTTACAATCGTAGAACTTATATTCATATATAATATACTAAATATATATAATATATATATATATATTATATATATATATATATATATATAAATATATACTATATAAATATATATATATATATATTATATATATATATATATATATATTATATTATAATATATATAT
This sequence comes from Trachelipus rathkii, assembly GCA_015478945.1. Taxonomy (NCBI): domain Eukaryota; kingdom Metazoa; phylum Arthropoda; class Malacostraca; order Isopoda; family Trachelipodidae; genus Trachelipus; species Trachelipus rathkii. The sequence goes on from JABUQX010041879.1 coordinate 9,002, forward strand.
ATATATAGGCAGCGTTTGATTGTCCGTCATATGTATTTTAAAAACTATTAATACTACATCGTAAAAAGTGAATATATTTCGGAATCAGCGTAAAACGTTAGCTCTGAAACGTATAATTAATGTAATAAATGAAAGTAATAAATAACAATTAATATGTCAGTGTAAAATGATAAAATTCTATCAAAAATCTGCAATCTCTAAAAACAGTTCATTATAACGGGGTCTGAAATTTGTAACGGGGTCTGTAACGGGGTTTGAATAGCAAAAATCTCTTTCAATGCACAAAATTTAAATTATATATATACTATATAATATAATAGGTAATTATATATATATATATATATTATATTTATATATAATATATATATCATATATATTAATATATATATTATATTAAATAAAATAAATAATAAATATATAATTATAATATATACACGGCAGCCAATAGGGCTCGAGCCGACGGGGAACATAGGGGGGGATGTTTTCCATACCCCGTAGTGGAGGGGTGGAGGAACCCCCGCGACATCCACCAAATACCAAAGAGCGGGGTTCCGGAACCTCGCCCGGATGGGGGAAATAATCCGACCCCGTACGTTCCCCCGGAAGGCCGGAAGAGAACCCAGACTCCTGCCATCGGGCGGTATACCCTTGGGTATTCTTTAGTTTAAACACCAACCCATTATTTAAAGGGCAACGTCAAGTTACGTTCACTTAAAATAAGTTTAAAATTACTTCTTCTACATTTTATTAACTTTTTTAAAATCGCTTTTTTGGTAAGAGTGTCTAAAGCTGACATCATGTAACTGCGTAGAACGGCAGCACCTAAGTAAACACAAATTACATAATTATTGGACAATCAGCGGAAAATTCTAAGGAGGAATTTTTTATTTTTTTTTTTTTTTTTTAATTTTTTTTTTTTTTTTGCGTTTATCAGAAAATTTTTAGAAATTTCTTTGTTTGTTCAATAGGGCTTCGAGCCGAACGGGGGACAGAGGGGTG
>JABUQX010041879.1:15000-30998 GCA_015478945.1 Trachelipus rathkii
CACCGGATCGGGTTCGCACCGGGTCCGCACCGGGTCCGCCTTGATCTGCCTTTCGCCTTTCGCCACTCGTTCGCATCGTCTTGTCGCTGTCATTAGGAGAGGAAGTTTTTCTACCCCTACTCCCCATTCTCTTAGCCCCCACTCGTTGATATATAAAATTAGACCGAGATGGAACTCGAATCTCGGTCTCACAGCACCTTCAGCTTGCGATGTTGTGTGTATGGTGGGATTGGGAAGGCGTCATCCACTACGAATTGCTTGAACGGTACCAAACTGTTACTGCGGATATTTGCGTATAACAAATGCAGTGGCTCCATACTGTTATGCAACAATAACGACCCAATAGGCAAGATGGAGTGCTGTTGCACCACGACAACTCCCGATTCCACGTTGCGAATATGACTAAGGATGCCATACATACGCTTGGGTGGGAGATGCTGCCACCTCCCCCATATTCACCTGATTTAGCATCGTCGGATTTCTACCTTTTCCGGTTACTTTCTAACTCTTTGCGCGGCGTGTTCTTCAACAATGATGCCGAAATAAGGACGTGGGGGGACGATTTCTTTGGGTCAAAACCTCCCGATCTCTACCGCAGAGGCATTGAAAAGCTTGCTGAACGGTGGACACAGGTTGTCGCCAACAACGGCGAATATATTATTGATTAATTATTACTACTTACCTGACTTATGTACTGTTGTCTTGGATTATATTATATGACTTATATTCCATTTCTGTCCTGCGTTTTCTTCTCCTACAATAGAAAACGCTCATGACTTACGAGCCAACTCAATAAATATAATTGAGGGCACTATAATATTTCACACTTTAATTACGGAGGGGTGAAGTATGTTATAATAGTTATATAAGATATAAAAAGCTAATCTTCATTCAAATGATGCATATTCTGGAGCATTCGAAAATGCGCACAAACATACAAAACATTTCAATGAAGAAATAATAAAGAAAATATATACATACAGTGAAAAGTACATTCAAATGCAATCATATCTGTTATGTGTTAGACCAAGCTCACATACAACATGTGATTAAGAGATTACAAAATAAAAATGGCCAATAAACAAATTAAAATATTATACAATGAAAGAGCAATTTCAATATTTAGTATACAATGCATTGTCACTATAAACATAAGATAATATACAAAATTTATAGTAGAAAAATACAGATGTTATATGTAAAATATCGGAGATATTGCACACAAGTTGGAATAAGAATGTCACTTGACGAGGAATCCGTTGAACTTGACGTGGTGAAGACTTAGTTTATACATGGAATATCTTGATCCATAAGGCCTAATGCACGTCTCTTCATTTTCGAAGAGAAGCTCTGACACTTGGATGAGAAAACCTATGGAAATTTTGAAAAAGAACTTGTTGCGAGTCTCTTTTGACATATGCCGAATTTATGTTTCTTACCAGCTACACAGGGCGTAATACCCCAGAATTAATTTTGAAACGAATATGAGATGAAAAAGACCAGGGGAACTGAGAAAGTTGAAGGATAGCAGTTCAATTTTTTTTTTTTTTTTTTTTTTTTTGGCATTGTAATATTTTCATTTGTAAAAACCTGGGAGATGGTACTGAAATATTCAGAATTCGAGGAGGAGCCTGAAGGTTCGTAGGACAAATTCCACAATAGAATCATAATCCAAAAACAATTGAGAATGATAAAAGTAAGTCGGTATCGATACTGTTTGCCTTGCGGTTCGTTTGAGTCTTTGTTTGGAGTATTCGATTTGATTTTTAGTATTATTGTTGTTTATCTTTTTCTTCATTTGATACCCACTTATCTATCAGAAGGCGCTGATTAAAGTTCTGGTTGTTTTTCTCCGGGTTCACAATTATATAGGGCAGGGACAGGGAGAGAGGTAGGTGGTCTCTTCTGAAGTTCCCATATTTAGTTAAATATGATTTAAAAGTTTGTAGTTCACTAACTACACAATTACGAACATAGGCCACCTGTGATTTACTTATATTTTATTTAGTAAACTGGAAACACTGGTTTCACACATATATTCTTTATGAAATAGGACACAAAAGTCTCGAGTTAATTTTCATTTTAGTAAGAGGGGCAAACAAGTTGCAATAACTTATTTCTTGTAAAGATGGAAACAAAGTTCCTGGAACAAAGTTTCCTATTAATTATCTTTTGTTTAAATAAAGTAAAGATTAAATAGGATTAAAAAAATCTGAAAGAAATAATAGATTTATTCACATAGTAAACAATTTTTGGTACGTTCGTTGGAGATACTCTTCTTCTTCATAAGTAGATATGAGCCCACGGCCTTCCCTTGTGAATTTGATTCCTGTCGAATTCTTCTTTAACGGAATTCTGACGGTCGGGTTTTGAGGGGTTGCCTTTTCTGAATTTTTGAACTACTCTTTATTAAAGCTGCGTTTTCTTGTAATTTGAAGGTTGGGGGAAGGAGTTCAGGAGAGAGTGTCTTTAAGTGAGCTCTTTTATTTCTTCGATTAATTACTGACTATCTGACCTAATATATAACGAGTATCGGGGTTTGATAATACATATATTCCGTCGACTTATGGAAAAATTTTGCTTACGCAAATTTTGACATAAGTTCGCAACATAAATATACAATTTCAAATGTTGTGGTGAATAGTTACAATTGAGGGCAACTATATATATTATAATATATAATTATAATATATATATATATATTTATATATATAATATAATATATATATATATATATATCATATATATATATAATATATATATATATATATTTATATATATATATATATATATATAATATTATAATAATATATTATATATATATCTGAGTTATATGCAGATAAAAAATTATGTGAATATTTGTAAACAACTGCTAAAACAACAATTGTACACATGCTTAATAAATCGCACGTTGAAAGCATGTTGCCCGAGCAAGATAGGCAAAGCTCAGATTCTATATAATATATATATATATATATATATATATATATATAATATATTATATATATATATATATACAGACAGATATGATATATATAATTAATATAATATAATATAATATATATATAGAGGTGGGCAAAATCGTTACTCCGTTACTTAACCTAACTTAGTTTTTGAGTAACCGGAGTAACGTGACTACATTTTCATTCATAGTAACGAACGGCGATAGTTCTGTTTTTTTTTCTCCGTTTACTTTAGTCCGTTACATTTTGTTCGAGCTTTCTTTGAATGTTGATAGCAAATTGACCACAGAGCTGAAAATCCTTTTATATCATATATATATATATATATATATAAATATATATCATATATTATATAATATATATATATAATATACTATATATTTATATATAAAGAACTAATACAAATTATGCATAGAAAATAATGGCAATTTATTTCGTAACTGATTAAATGAATGTGACTAGAGTGTAGTGGGAACACTTCGAAATTACATATACGATTGGGTGTAAGAAGAGGTGATAGTGAATGTGTGTGATTTGATGGCAAGAAAGGAACAGGTAATTTTTGGGATGTGGTCATGTGTTAGGAGGAGGTAATGTGTAGAGCAGAAAGACGAGAGTGGTAAATCTGCAGGATATAAGAAATTTACTCGGTGAAATGATCAAAGACGGAGGCGAGAGGTGAAAGATTGGGAATTTGGAAGTTGTGTAAGAAAGCTTTTATGGAGGATATATAGTTGTCCGAGGGATTTGAGGAGAGCAGTATCAGTACCCTTATATAAGGGGCACTCACTATAGGGTAACTGTAGGAATTATACGGGAAAAAGTTTATTGAGTGTAGTAGGGAAGATGATATACTCGTAGTTTGGTTGAAAGAATGCGAGAGTGAATGAAAACTGAAATATGAAGAACAATGTTGCTTTTGGAGTGCAGATTGGAGGTGTGGATCAAATATTTACATTGAAAGAAAGATTGGAAATGAGGGAGAGGAAGAATAAATTTAGTTTAGGGTTTTTGGATTTGTCAACTTTATTAATAGTTAATAAGGTGTAGAGGCAGGTTATTGGTACACTTGTGTTCGGTGGTAGCTCTTGATGGAATCAAAGTATGTATGACGATAACGAAGCATGTGTGTGAAGAGTGGATTTGTTTTCTATTTATAGCGGAGTGAGGCATGGTATGTGCTATGTCTTTCTGGTTATTTAACTTGTAAATGGTTGGGGTTTATGAAAGAATTAGAAGTGAGGTTGGCAGGGGATGGGGTTAGAATGATGGAGAATGGAAGAGGATGGAGGTGCCCTACCTATTATATTGCAGTGATTTGGTTTTGTGCGTCGAATCTGAGAGGTTTTAGAGGATTAATAGAGAGAATTTGCTGGGCTGTGGTAAATAGGAGATGCCTTGAAGGTAAAAATAGATTAAGAGTAAGGTTATGGTCCTGAATGAGGACAGTCCTCGTGTGAAGTTATGTTTGATGATGGTATGCAGCTGGAACAAGTGTCAGAGTTTAAAATATTTAGTGTATATGTGTTGGATGAAAATGGGAACGGATGCAGTAAAGTGAGTAGAAAGTTGTGAATGCAGGATGTGGCTGGTGCAGGTTAATCGTTGGTGAGTTATGACTAGTCTTGAAATGCGCAGGGTCTCTACACGACTGGAGTTTTAATAATACGAAATTCTTGAAAATTAATATAAATAACAATATAAATTACCAAATAAAACATGCAAATAGGGTATAAAAAAGAGCTAAAAGTAGACGGGGAAAAAAGAAAAGAAAAAATAACCTTTAAAAAGTATTTTTCGTTACTTTTCCTATCAAAGAAACGGAATAACATAACGGACTACTTTTTCCGAGTAACGGAAGTAATGATAACGGAACTACGGATTTTTGAGTAACGATGCCCACACACACACACACACACACACACATATACTATGTATTCTATTAGTATATATATATATATATAATATATAATATAAGTATATATTATATATATATATATTAATATATTAATATATATATATATATATATATAGTATACTGATAATACATAATCATCTACCTCCTTTCCCAAGATTGTGGTGAGGTGCATAGCATATACCAGAAACAAAAAAGTAGTAGAGAACATCGCAAGTCGAATGGAAACCCTCCCCTCTACCATCACCTCTGTACCCTTAAGTGAGAACTCGTACCAGTCAGAAATATCCACCCTAGAGCTTTAACGAGACTGCGACGGACTCTTTTATGGTATCTCGTCCATTGTGAGATTTCATGCTCCTGGGCAAAGACCACAACCATACCCCCATGCAAAACACCGCTATTTACTTCCTATTAATGCCCTTTTCTTCTCGCCTCAGCCAAGCACATATTCCTCTCCTTCAGTTATTCCTTTACTCACACAATCCACTTTTTCTTCGATTGTCAGCACACTCACCACTATGCATCTTCTTAAAAAACCTACTATTTTCATGGCCATTCCTATGCTAGAACCACTCAATGCATTGTCGGTTTATTCTTCTTCATTACCGCTCGCTGTACACTGCAACTCCGTAATGCGTTTCTTTTTTCATTTATAAATTCTTCTGCACAAATCACTAACACCAACCTACAGTTTTTCATCTGAACACTTTGTTCGTATGATCTATATCACTTATTCCAGACCATAATTTCACTACTTTACATTAATGCAGGTAACAACATACCCTCAGGCAACACCCTAGAACAATTAAGACTTAGTCAATTTACATTCACCAAAGATTTAATTGCACCAGCCACCTTCCTACCATCATAATATTTCTACTACAATCTGCATCATCATTCCCTTTCATCCAACATATATCCTAAAACTATTTAAGCGCCAGATACGTTTGTTCTTTTGTTCACATTCTACATGCTACTTTACCACCTCGGACTCCTCCTCTTCAAATTACAAATCTTACTCTAATCCAATTACTTTCAAAAATCTTTCTTATCCTACTCTACGTAACCTCCACCAATCCTCTCAACAGCGTCAGATTCTCCGACACAAAATCAATCATTACGAATACCAATAAAAAGGGATCCCTCCATTCTCTTCCATCTCCCCCATTCTAGCATATTCCACTGTCACCCCTATCTCTAATTCTTTTATAACCCATCCATATGCAATTTAAATAACCAAGAAGACATAGAACAATCATCCCTCACACCTCAAGTAATATTAAATGAAACACTTTCAACTCTATTTACTTTTACACACGCTTCTCTTTCGTCATACATACTTTTGATTCTATTCAGAAGCCAACCGTCACACCATATATATCACTAAACACCTGCACATACCTTCTCTATTATCATGTCAGGGATGCACATCTACAAAACCTAATAAAATTTTATTTTTCTTCAATTTCTTGTCTACTCATTTGTTTCAATATAAAGATTTGATCCATACATCTTCTAACACTTCTAAATGCACCTAGTTCTTCAACAATATTACTCTCAATAGCTCGACGCACTCTTTCTACCATAAAACTATCCTGAATGTACTTTACAACACTCAATAAACACTATTGCTGCTCTCCTCCAGTCCCTCGGAACTATAGCCTCTATAAACGTTTTGTTACACAACTTCCAAATCCATTCAATCACCAACTCAGCTTTATTCTTGATCATTTCTGCAGTAATTCCATCTATGCCAGCAGATTAACCACTCTTCAACTTTCTCACTCTACCCATTGCCTCCTCCTTTCTGATTACTTCATATATTGTTTCCTTTCTTGCACCATCAAACCCACAGATATTCACTATCACATCTTCCTTACTACCAATGATATGAAGATTTTCGAAGTGTTTCCTCAACACTTCCTCACATCCATTTCAGCATTTACGAAAGCACCATACCTATTCATTATTAATATACGCAGATTCCACTTAATATCATTCTTAACCATTCGCGCTTCCTTCCCGAAAAGCTTTTTATTCCCTTATAAGTTCTCATTCATCCTCCTTCCAAACTATTTATTTACCTCATTTTTCTTTATACGTATGCAACTTTTAGTCTTCTTTCATTCCTCCTTTTTTTAATCCCAAACACCTTTTTTTGAGAGCTCATCAATGGCTTTTGGTACATTCAACCACGCCTCTTTTTTACTTTTAACCACTTGCATCACCTCTCATTTCCAACCAGACTCTCAGTTAGAAATTAATACTTCCTACTTTATCACATCCACATACTTCTCTTGCAATGCTAACAAACGCTTCCTTCATTTGCGTCCAGATTTGTTCAATTTAATCTTGATCACATTGGCTGAAAGATTTTGCTAACGCTTTTTAAAATACTGTTCCTTATTACCCTGCTCACTCAACTTCTCCCTCTTAATTCTTCCCACTTCCTTCATTATCCTAAAAAATAATTTATCTTACATAAAATAATATAATGATCCGATAATCCCATCCCTAACTCGCTCATTGATTTAACATCTTTTTCCAAAACGCAAAATCAACCATACTTTTTTCACTTCGATACCCTCTCACACTACACAACTCTATTATGCTTACGAATACTCTTATGGTTGAATAAAGCGCATTAACTTACACCATACATACTCATCACACAAAAATCAATCACCCTTCTACCATTCTCCTTTTCTCCCGCACTCTAAGTTACGTGTCATACCATCCCTTTTTTGATCACCTATCAAATCATTTAGGTCGCCGAACACAATCAATCTAAACTTCCACTCAGACCCCATCAAATAACAATTTCCGATTATCCAGAAATCGCACTCTCTAACATCACCTGCAGATGATCATATGTTAAAATTTCACACATTTACTTCTTGACCTTTTCTAATACTTTAAATCTAATCTCATATAAGATATTCTGTGTATTTACCTAATAAATATCTTCTTTATGGAATACTTAATACTCTTTCACCGTCGGTAGCTCTATGATTAATCTCTCCTTTTATCTCTTATTTTTCTCTCTTCAACTCTATGACCCCAAACTTAACAGCTACACTCAATGATAAGGATTGGAAAGTTTTAGGAAAACAGAAGTAATTAAATTAATTTTTAATAGCGTGTACTCCTTTCAGAATATATATATAATATATATTTATTATATATTATATATATATATATATAATAGTATATATAATATAGATTATATATAAATATTATATATATAAATTATAAATATTATAAAAATAATTATATAATATATATATATATATAATATATATATATATATCATATATATATAAGTATTTAATATAATATAATATATATTATATATTATATATAGATATATATAAATATAAATTATACTATATATAAATTATATATATATATTATATATATATATATATATAATATATATATATAAATATATATATTATATATATAACATATAATACTATATAATATATATAATATATATTATAGATATATCTACATATAAAATATATAAATATAATATAATATATATATATATAGATATTTATATGATATATATAATATTATATATATATATTAATATACTTATATAATGACATGACATTCCATGTACCAATATCGATCATATAATTTCGCTGAAGAGAATTACAAAGGTCAGCCTACGTGATCAGCATGTTGCGGTGCTTGCATAAGCATACCAACAAAAGTGGTATGTGGGCAGCCAAAAGCACTACCACTGGTCCCTAGTCGCTTCTACGACAACACAGAACATACGTGTGAGAATTCTTCTCTCCACAGACAGGGATAAATGGAAATATATCAATTGTAGTCATCTTCTGATTTTATCATAATCATCTTTGTTAGCAAATGTCAGAGCTAACATGCCCTGCTTTTTCAAATTGGGAATCCGAGTAATAGAATTTAACTAATGTAAACGTTTGCTTTCAGGTTAGAAACAAGTTTTAACTGAACCAATGGGAAGGTATCCGCGACAAGTCTTAATATCTCTCCCTCTTGTCCTCTTATGACACGCAGAAAGCACGTTTATTCGACATTCTTTCATCTCTACACACCAATTCACATATAATGTTAGATAATATATATTATATAAATAATATATATATATATAATAATTATATAAGGTATGACGCTATAAATAATTATATATTATATTAATAATTATATATATAATTATATATATATTCTTAAATATTAACTTATTATAATTTATAATATATACTCTATATAATATATATATATAAAATATATATATATAATATATTATGAGAGAGCAGAGAGAGAGAGAGAGAGCAGAGAGAAGAGAGAGAGAGAAGAGAGAGACTATGCGAGTCAGAGCAGAGAGAGAGAGAGAAGACACCCAGATGAGACGAGAACTCATGAGGATCGAGAGAGAAGCAGGTACTCTGCTCCTCTCTATCTCTCTCACTCTCCTCTCTTTCTCACCCCTTCTGGTCTCGTCTTCTGGATCCTCTCTCTCTCTCTCCCTGATCCCTTCTCTCTCTCCCTCTTAATCTCTCTCTCTCTCTCTCTTCTCTCTCTCTCTCTTCTCCTCCTCATCTCTCTCTTTTTCGCCTTACACGCTTATCTATTTATTGGTTTCTTTGTTCTTGTCGCCGTTTGAGGCGCCGGGAGAGAGAGAAGACGAGAGAGAGAGAGAGAGAGAGAGAGAGATGAGAGAGAGAGAGAGAGAGAGAGAGAGAGAGAGAGAGAGAGAAGAGGGAGGGAGGAAGAGAGAGAGAGAGAGAGAGAGAGAGTTTCCTTCGCCCTTTCCTTCCCACCAATCATTGCTTTTGGGTTGGAGGCTTGGAATGGTGTTTACTAGGATTTGGGCGGACTGCTTCGGATCACGGTCTCGGTTCTTTGTTAATTTTTGCAACTTTCACCGTCTTCTTTTTTCACATTTTTTTGAAAAACACCTTTCTTCTTTATGGGTCTTTGTTGCTCTTGACCATAACTCAAATTTTAAAGCACACAGATAATAATCATTAATTATTCTGTTCGCTCCATGATCTTTATCCTTCATTTACACACAAAGATAGCTGTTATGAGTATGTTTACTAGGATACCATCTATTCTAGTATAAGTAATTTCAAGTCCTGAATTTTCCTCCAAATGAATTAAGTTTTCTTGCCAAATATTATTAAAAAAATTTTTTCCTGTTTATTTATCTTCTAAGTCTAGTAAATATTTTAGACTCCTAGAATATCTAATTAGAAATAAATACTAAGCTATGCCTGAATTCATCATTCATGGTAATTTCACTATTCACCACAAAAAATTAGTTTACTATAGTTCTCAAGGTAGAGCTGGTAAACTTTCGTACCATTCCTCTTTCAAAAAAAACTTTTAGCAGATAATTAAGCTCCCTAAAAGTATCCCTGATCGTCTTGGAGAACATATCAACATACTAAAACTTGTCTTAACTTTAAATCCTACTTATATATTCGTTCTTTTTCAACCTCTGGTTTCCTCCTATCATACTGTTATCACTGAATTTAGATATCTCTTCTCTTTATCTGCAGAAAAAGTCTCAGCCTTTAGCGAGGAAACAATTTGTCGCCCCAGTGCTGCAAACATGCTGAAGTTGTAGTCGTGTTTCTTTTTATTTTCTATGGAATGGTACTGATTCGGTTAAAGCGTGTCCTTCGGAGATGAATATTATATATTATTACTATATATATATACTATAATTTAGATATATGATATATATTATATATATATATATATATTATATATATATATATATATATATATATATATATATATTGTTCAAAGTTGTTGTGGATAGAGAATTGATCTTTACAAACTTTATCCTCAGAAATATAGGAGATCACTGAAGATAGTAAGCATCGAAATCAAACAGAATGTTGATTTTAACAAATAGGTATTCTATTTTGGAATCTAAATCTCTGGAGATTTTGGAATATTTAGTAGAGTTAGAAGAGCATTAAATGGAAAATATGAATTTAGTAACAGATTCAAAGAAGTATCGAAGTCATGATTTTGAATATTTGGGAGTTCCAAATTGATGATACGTACAGAGACAACATCATTGAGAAAATATGCACAATATCCACCTTTGGACGAATATTGGAGAGGGAAATGAAATAAAAATGTAATAGTTTTATCTTTTTACGTTGTTCGGTTAAGAATAGCTGAGGTCTAGATGGGAAAAAGGATTTTCTGCAAAAATAAAGGAAGAAAAGATCGTGTGCCAGAAATAAGCAGGTAATTCTTTTTTGGTTTCACCGACCACATTACCGGAGGACAATAGCTTTTAATTGATGATAAAAGGGAAGTGGTATGAAGAATAATTTTTGGATTTTCTCCCCAGTATGCTCAAAGTTAAATGATTTGAATGTTTAAAATTGCTAAAAAAAATAAAAAAGAGTGCGCAAATGTGTAAGAAATAATATGTTAGTGTGCGTCGTATCACTCTTATGTAAAAGAAGAAAGGCCGAATGTCACCAAAACTTGCCTGAAAGAAATCAGCATTGTAAAGTCAAAAGTATATTGATATCCTGTTTAAGTGAAGCTTGAATGAAAGAGCCATTGAATGGAGTGTAAAAGTAATGTTTCAGCCAAACGTGATTTGCTATTTCGTCGCTTCATCTCTCTCTCTCTCTCTCTTCTCTCTCTCTCTCTCTCTCTCTCTCTCTCTCTCTCTCTCTCTCTCTCTCTCTCTCTCTCTCTCTCTCTCTCTCTCTCTCTCTCTCTCTCTCTCTCTATCTCTGCGTAGTCACTGCAAAAAATGCACCGAAATTCATATATAGCAGAGAATATATATATATATATATATATATATATATATATATATATATATTATATAGTATAATAATATATATATATACTATAATAAATTTAAAATATATATATATATATATATATTATATATATATTATATAATATTTATTAGTATATCTATATATAATATTATATAATTAATATATATGATTCATAAATATATTATATATATTATATAGTTTATATATAATAAATAATTATATTATATATATATATAATATTATTATATAATAATATATATCTATTATTATATATTAATAAAAAAAAAGATATATTTAAAATTTATATATATATACTATAATTTTAAAATATTATATATATATATATATATATATATAATTATATATATATATATATATTTGTAAAATTATTTATATATATACTAATCAATTTTTAAAATATATTATATATTTATTATATATATACTAATATATAATATAATATTATATAATATAATATATATATATATATATATTATATATTCATATAAATATTAATATAATATATATATATATTATTATATATTATAATATAGTATACTATAATATATATATATAATATATATATATTATAAATTTAATATATATATATATATAGAATATATATATATTATATATTAATAGATTTTATAATATATATAGTAACATAATATATATATATTATTATATATAATTTTCTTGCTTCTTTAGATACATCATAAATCTAACAAACACTATTCACAATTATTAAGCAAATGTCCACAATATATATAAAAAAAGCTTCGACTTACTCTTTTATATGAAATCATTTATGCGACGATTTTGATATTCAACATCACTAATAGATTTTTTTCTAAGATAGTGAAAAACTTTCCGAATTTCCTTTAAAATCCTCTATCTTTAACAAGCTTGATCAGCTAATACTCCTACTTAGTTTTATTCCTCAATTGTATTGGAGAAGATTTTAACATCCTTAATAATCCTTCCATATTTTGATTTTTTACCATACACAATTAACCTCTTTTCATCCTATAGATCTTTCGAATACCTCCATTTCTGGTATTCACAATTTTCCAGATTTCGAGGCTGAAGCTAGTGTTGCCTTGTAATTACGTATCTTCTTGGTCTTGTAGTTATACTTCTGTAATTTTTGTTGGAATCATTTCAGTTATGGCTGCATGGGTATAACAGAGAACGAAGAGAGCATTGTCAATGTAATATTTTTTTTTTTTTTGCGTGGAAGCTATGATTATGTTTTGCTAGTTCTCTGATTAAACTAATCAATAGATATTGGTTTAGCTCTGATAGGTCTTATGTTGTTCGTTATCGAGACTCTTCCTTTATTAATTGCTACTTTATGGAATAGTGCAAAATCAATTCTCTGATGTATTGAAACTGAAAATTTATTTCGTAATTTTTCTAATTACTATTCTTACCATTATTTCTCGATCTTTCATAAAAATTTAATATTTAACATTTTTATTTTCTTTCTATCATTTTGTTTTTTACTTTACATAAAAAAGGTATCCTATCATATGATAAATTAGTTTACGTTTTTGCTTCCAATTCCGTTTTAGACATGTCAAATGTTGTTAGACATTTTCCACCCTTTATTTTTCATATATGTTAAATAGAAATAGAAAAACGTGTTAAAATATTGCTAATTCTTTTCACGGTGAGCATGTAACATTGTGAAAATGAAAGGTCTTTAAGGTATCCTTCCTGTTGATCTCACCTAATTCCTTCCATATTTCCTTCCTGCTCGAAAAAATTCCGCTTATTTAGCCAATGTCATAGCCCTATTTCTCGGACTGTAGTTCTTCCTAAGGTCTTGAATCTGTCATTAAATAGTAAATGTTAAAATGTCTTAACTTTTTAATCCAATAATTTGTTTGAAATAAAAATAGAAACTTTGTTCATCTTTATTTTTTCTGACTTTTTGGCTCTGTCTTCGGAATTTTGAAGAATATTTTACTCTGGTGTGAAATATTAAAAACTTTCCTTAGGATCTGACAAAATATTTCAAACAATTCTTAATTTTGATTTTTTTTCATTCTGTTTGTGTTCTTATTTTAGATATCCTTTCCGATCTCCTAATAGCAGCTGTTGTAGTCAATAACCCTTATCCCTCAAAACAAACAGTAATAGAGTTTCATTAGCAACCACTTACATCTCACTTCATATCTTATCCACTCTTATTCCGATACTCCTAGTTTGAATTAATCGTTCCATTTCGAGAAACAATCAAATCATTAATATATATTGGACACATGCGACACAGACTGGGAGCAGCTACAGATGACTACAGATCTTTCTCGTACCTGTAAATAGATAAAAAAATATAGGATTATCAATGCCTCAAAAATTAAACTATTTCATCTACATACTAGATGCAGCCTATTCGGTTTTTTTTTCTGGAACATTTAAATCCTTTTATCTTCTTATGATAGTTTAAAGTATTATTTCGTAAAGAATTTTCCTTTATAACATCACAATGCCATTATTAGTAAGTAAGCTTCTACGATAGTACGGGCTGTGATGACATTCAGAAATTATAATCTTCATCTCGGTCTTATGTTTCACATAAGAAGGGGGCAAAATTCTATTTCAACATAGAGTACGTGCCTTATAAAAGAAATGTTCCACCTGCATAGTGTTTCTTGACAAGATGAAATCAAGTATTCGTCATCTCATTGCTACAACACTCTAAAAAAATCTTCCCAATCTCTTTTTAACATAGAATAATTGCATTCCCATTAATTTTACAATTGCTTTTACAAACAAAATCCCATTGTGATTTCCCGAGGCTTATTCCAACTTTTTTGAGAAAGGTAGTAACGAACTGATTTTTTAAACTACAGACCTCACAACATGGCTGAGAGGCGAGAACTGGAGGCAGTTTTATATTTTATGTTTTTATCATAAAATAAAGGAGTAAAGAGCTGGTACCAGTTCCTGGGAGCCGAAACCTGCTCTTGAAAAAAAAGTTTTTAGCAATGAAATAAAGGATCAAGAACCGGAGCCGGAGCCGGAGCCGGAGCCGGAGCCGGAGCCGGAGTCGGAACCGGAGCCGGAGCTGGAGCCGGAGCCGGAGCCGGAGCAGGAGCCGGAGCCGGAGCCGGAGCCGGAACCGGAGCCGGAGCCGGAGCCGGACCTAAAGCAGGAGCCAGAATCGCATAATTGTAAAATGATGAAGCCATAGCAGGAGAAGGAGCAGGATAGTTGAAAACATTGGAACCGGCAAAAGAAATTAGCGGCTCAACATTTGGGCAACACGAGAACGCAAAGTTCTTAACGCAGTCCAATTTTAAAGTTAAGAGCATTTTTCATTCCTTAGTTTTTCCAGTATCCCAAGATTCTGAAGCACATTTAAACACCATGTAACATGACAAGACCCACTTGATAAGGTTTACCCTTTAGTTGTGTTTCACTCTGTAGGATTTCACCTTAAGACTCGATCCTAGTACCCTTTTATATTATATCGGTACAGTGTAAGAGTGTAAGAATATTGAAATATTAAATTATAAATTATATTTACACATATATATATATATATAATACTTATATTATATATATATATATTTATATCGGTACAGTGTATATATATATATATGATATAAATAGTAGTAATAGGTGGAACACCAGCAGCATGAATGCTGGAAAATGCAACCGAAGGTTTCACGGATGTTGCAAATGTTGCAAAGCACATTTTGCACATTGTGTTTTAAAATTTCATACGTCAAGTTAAATTATTAAGGTGGTTAGACCTGAATTTAAGGTCTGGAAGACGCCTTTTCTGAGTTTTAAACTGTCCTGGGTTTTAACCCCCCAAAGGTGGTTTTGGTTCCTAAAATGTTTTAAATAATCGGTAGATCATTTCTGATGGTTCCATTCGATTTATCGAGCTCTTGTTACACCGTAAACCGTTTTATAATCGTTTTTCTATGTACTCCCAATTTGTCAATAATATCAAACAATATTGAAAGAATATCGATTACTATTCATTTAACATTCGATTAATCGTGGTAGTAAAACATTCAGCTCATGAACTATCGGCTAGAAGTGACGTTCATCTTTCTAGCACTTCTAGCATGGTATATCCTACATCACGGAATATGCTCGACTGAGGTGTCTAGCAATATATAATCGAACCTGTTGAATCGACTACAATACTGTAGTTATACGAACATGGGGCACTGCCTAGGTGATGGTTGGAATCCCGCCTCTTTTCTAGAATTTTCGATGCATCGGTATATCCTACTTCACGGAATATCCGATTTGTGCGATTAGTTGTTTTGA
>JABUQX010041880.1:0-12500 GCA_015478945.1 Trachelipus rathkii
GATTCTTTAAATTATTATCTTAAACAAAGAAAAAACGCCATCAACAGCTTTAGGGATTTTTTCCATTGTATAGTTACTCCAGCGCGTTTCTTATGCCCTGATCTAGTGAGAATAAATATACAGCTCTATTTTAGGCTTTTAACATGCACAATAACAACTAAATTAATCTTTATTGAAAAAAAACGTATACATTTTGTTTAAAAAACGCAATTAATATTAGATTTATATTTATTATTTATTCACAGTTTAAATTTTACTTTATATTCGGTGCAGCCGGAAAACACAAAAAAAACATAAACTTTTAAAATCTTACAGTTTAAAAGATAAAAAAACATTTTAAAGGGTAAGAGCTTATAATCATTTAGTCCGTATCGAAAAATCCTATATTCCGTACTAATATCCCCACGCCTTATAGGAAATCAAAAATACGGACCACCAAACACGCGCAAAACAACTCTTAACTCGTTTCTCGATAAAACACCCTTAAAACATAGCATATGATTTCCTAAACTTCCTGTTTAGCTCGGGCTTCCCTGCATTGGACCCTTTCCAATGTTCTTCCATTTCAGATAAAACATTTTAAACAAAAAACTTTCCACAATGCAATTTCTATATTATCTTTTTTATAACAACAACTCAATTGGGCAGTTTCTTTAAAATTAAAGAAAGCATCTTCATGAACTTGAGGTCACATATCGTTACAAAATATAAATGTGTTGACTGTTAACGTCGATTTATTGGTGTAGGTCAAAACTTTCAATAACAAAGATTGCGAGGACCTTCAAAACCCATGGACATATTCCTTTCGAACAATCTCATCCATCTCTCAACCAGAGAATTTAAAATTTCAGAGAGATCGCTATGAACCTCAATACCCTAGAAACCACTTCAAAAAATTCTGCATTTTTCAAAAATGCTTCTAACAGATGAAGAACTAAAAATAATTGGAATCATTATATATAAAACACTTAAACCTACACTAACTTCCATAGGATTTCTTTGGCACTCTGATTGCTTAACAAAAATTGCCTGAATGTGTCGTGCAAAAGACTCGACACGATTTCTCTTGAGGTTTACTTGTGTCTTTGCAAGACATATGGAATTAGTGATGCTTTGAGGAGCACGTTGATTTCGGATAAATAAACAGCAAATAATTAAAAAATGGTTTATATTGCCAAAAATTGATGAACTAAAATATTGTGATGGAGTTTATCGATCTGAAAGAAATTAATTTAAAGTTTTAATTTTTTAATTGATATGAAAATGTCTTAAGAATATTACGCGCTGTTGGTAGGCCCTACACGCCGTCATTTTTTGTTTGCACAATTTTCGTAATAACGTGGTAATTCAGCAATCACTGAAATAGGCAACTTTATAGAATACGAAAATTCCTTTACGTGTGTAACTAGTAAAGCATTTTTGCGATTTTTCGCACAAAGTTTTACAAAACGAACGCAAATTCGAAATTTTTTACCGTTTCGTAAGCAACAAATACAAAAACGAAAAACACCAAATTAACATACCAGAGGTGAGTTAGGTCAGATAAAATACGGAAATTATTCAGACAAATTGAGGAGATATATATACATATATTATATATATGAACTATATATAATAATATACAAATATTTATACTATATATATATGATACCAATATTTATATTTATATTATATATATATATAATATATTATATATATATATATATATATATATAATATATATATATATTATATATACTACAATCTTGAATTATATAACTATTATATTATATATATATTAAAAGCAAATTAGAAACAGATGAAATTCGAAAACTTTTAATTCTCTAGAAAGGTAAAGCTCCTTTCTCAAAGTCATGCGAGTCATTGTAGAAAATTTAAATTCTTGTCTGATAACAAAGGGGCGAAAATCCCCCCTTCTATCAATCTTGCTTTTCGTGAATATTGTTGATAAGCTCTCGAGAAACCTTTCTATTATCAAACACCACTCTGCAGTAAATGCGACATGGTCACTGTGATATACTATGATACTATATTATATATTTATATTAGTGAGCTTATATATATAATATATATATATATATATATATTATATATATAATATATATATATATCATATATTATATATATATTTATATAATATCGAAATTCAAATTTAAGACGCAAAATGTGTGTATCGGTTAAGGGTATCGGCACAAAATTTAGATACCGATACCGATACTACTCCTCTCAAAATCCGATTACCGATACCGATACCGAATAACCTCAAAAGAGCGACGATATCTCGATCTAAGTTGCCTATTAATTTCAATCATCTAAACTATAATATATATTATTAATACTAACCTATAATATAAATTGCTAATCTAAAGTATAGTAT
Organism: Trachelipus rathkii; assembly: GCA_015478945.1. NCBI lineage: Eukaryota > Metazoa > Arthropoda > Malacostraca > Isopoda > Trachelipodidae > Trachelipus > Trachelipus rathkii. The sequence continues at coordinate 2,378 of JABUQX010041880.1, forward strand.
ATATTATTAATTCGAATCTAGTTTATTTTATTTATCAGATAATGAGTATAAAGCATTTGCACATTTACTTCTAAGAAAGTGTTTTCCGAATGAAGAATGTTCCCTCTTAAATGAAACACCTTCAGTAATCGCAGTCGCATTGCTCTGCAAGCTACAAATTAATTTCAGTTCAATGCTGTTACTGAAAGAACCAATTTATTAAAATTTTTATTTTTTTAGTATTGACAATAACTCTAGATTAGTAATGAAGATTTATATATATATTATATATATATAATATATATATAATATATATATATACATATAGTGATAAAATATAATATAGGTTATATATATATATATATATATATATAATTATATATTATTATTTAAATATTTTTTTTATAATATATATTTTTTTATTAATATATATATTTTATATATATATTATTATAATATATATACTATATAATATATATAAATAACTTATATAATATATATATATATATATATTATAAAATATATTATATAATAATATATATATTATATATATATATATATATATATATATTACAGGTATATATATAATACCGTATACACACAGTAATCAAACATTCCACTTTTTTCTTTGATCTCACAGCAGATTGTTTACCAACACATTCATTTTTATACAAAATCTTAAAACATTATTGTTTACATTACTCAGTACAACTTACCCTATGTAAAAACCCTATCATACTGGAGGCACCATATATAATATATATATATATATATAATATATATATATATTATATATATATATACTATATATTATATTATATATATATATATACTATATCATATATTATATTATATATATATGGTCTCTAGTGTGCTAGGGATTTGCATGAGGGTAAGTTGTTACTGGTGTTAATGTAATGTAATGGTTTTATGAGTTTGTATAAAGGTGAAGTGTTAGTAAACAACCTGCTAAGAAGATCAAAGAAAAAAAGTGGATTGAGACAGTAGTAGAGTACCTGAAGGAAAGGAATGTGATTTTAGTTCAAGGGAGTAGAATGGTGCATAATAGGAGTGAATGGTGTAGTTTTGTGAAGAGGTAGGGTTGTGGGCCTGACCAGGAGATGAACCTTGACACTAATGAGATGGCACAGTACGAGTCTCGCAGTGGATGAAGCTCTAGGATGGATTTTGACTGTGATGGTTTTGCACTTAAGGGTATCAGGGCTGGATATGAGGGTTGGGTGGGGGACATCGATTTAGGCTGTATTCTAATTAGTTAATCTGTTTCTGGTGCATGTTTGCGACAGGGTTGGGGAGTCTGTAATTTTGAAGAGAGTGGAGTCAGAGCCAGAGTTGGAGTTGGTAATTTTGATTAGGGGGTAGTCAGAGTTGGAATTACTACAGAATTACTGGGGTGCCATGATAATTTAGAAGTGAACATTGTGCAATCCCTCCAAAAAAGATAATGTGAAAAGAAAACCCCATGAGTGGGCTTAAGAAAGATGTTGAAGAATTAAAGAGTTAATTTAAAGTCTTAAAAATATTGTTAAAACTATTCCTACTTTGTTAGGGCTTAAAGTACATCCTTAAGGAAAAAATATCAAAATTGATTTTTTAGAGCAATATTTTGACTGGAAAGAAATCCAAAGCGCTACCCCTTTGGAATACAGATGAAAGCAGTGTTTAAAATTTAACTCTCTTGACCAAATTCAGACAATACGTTAATGAAGTTTTATGTGGATGGGGAAAATTTGATTATAAATTTAAGTTTGATGTTAAGAATACAATAGCAGTGAAACTTGGGACAGTGCAAAATGTAGCCAAAACAACTACCACCTTACCGCCAATACAAGTTACTTTATATAATCAGAGTGTAGGATAAATACTGAAATAGAGAAGTTTGGAAATCGAGGCATTGTGCCAAGCCCTATCAAAGTTTTCAATATTATATATATATATATATATATATATATATATATATATAATATATATTATATATATATATATATATATATATTATATTATATATATATATATATAAATACTATATATAATAATATATACTATATAGTAATTAATAATATATTTATTATATATAACTATATCATATAATACTAATAATATATATATTATAATATATATATAATATAAGAGTGAGTCGGCTATTATATATATAGTATATATATAATATATATAATATATATATATATATATATATATATATATATAATATATATATTATATATATATACTATATATATATATATAATATATATAATATATATACTACTATATATAACTATAATATATATACTATATTACTATATATAATATATATATATACAGCAAAAACTTCTCCAAAATGTTGAAGCAAAAAGAACTAATGGTCAGAGAAGAGGGAAAAAATCGCCAATCGAACATTATGTAATCTAAGTTAGCAACAAGTAACAAGAGAAAAATTATTTGGTTTCCATTTCTTCAAGTTAAGAATAGATTTATAAACTTTTCAAAGAGTAGATCTTCCAGGTGTAGTGCAATAGTATTAAGATGTGGTCACTTTACCAGCACAGATTGAATAAGGACACACTTCCAACAGGAATATAAGAAAATCGCACATTAAATTGAAATTACAAATCATGCGTAAATTAGTTGGAGGAATAAGTAGTGTAAATAGAAGCAAATGCTTGAGAAGAGGAGTTTTACTAATGGCAAGTGGTGAGACAGCCATGGATCCATCAGAAGACTCAAGAGGAAGAGAGAAAAATGAAAGCTAGATGTTTCGAATTTTTTTTAGATTGAATGGAAGAACATCAAAATAGGTTATTGCCTATTTGTATGAAGAAATAGCTTTTAGTGTGATTTTTGCACAATTTTTGGATGAAATGTAAATAAGAATGAGAATCTCCAAGGATGAATATCATGAGAATAGTTTGAGTTTTAGTTGAATTTTAAGTGGTTGGAATGTATGTCTTCATGCAGGAGAGCAGGAGAGAATCACCTTCGTTACAAACTCTGCTTGCTCTCTGTAGGACAACTCCTGCCGAAGCATTAGTCATTACAGGCAAAATCGAACACGCAATTACCTTGGTAAAATGCTAAAAAGATATCCAGGTTGGAAACTGGAGTTATTCCTGCAGAAGACTTGAAGAAATAGAAAAGTATCGAGAGATAAGACAGTCTGGAGAACCCAGAAGACAAAAAAAGTTAATAGTTTAAGGCAAAAGGCTTGAGCTTTGTAATGTTGAATTTTTTTTTTTATTTGATCACTGAAATTCATAGAAAATGGATCTCTTAATCTCATTGAAATTGCAATTTATTTTGAATTTGGAAACCCATTAACATTTATTCTTTGATTTATTTATCTGCTTAATTTATAATTTTTTAGTCCTTAAAATGTATAGATTAATGTTCTGTGGAACTATCAATTTCAATAAGGAAATACTTATCTGCAGAAGCACTTTTTTTTTTTAAATTTTATAAATTTTATTTTATATATATATTATATATATATATATTATATTTATATGTATTATATATATATTATATATATATATATATATATATATATATTATATAGATATATATATTATAGTATAATATTATATATATATATATCATATAGCTATATATATATATATATATATAATGTTTTCACTATTTTCAATAGTTTCTACTATCAGTTTATTTTCATTTTTATAGCAAAATTAGAATGGCTGGGCCAGATCTGTCTTTTGAGTGTATGATTCATCATGATCTGGATAAAAAAAATTTTTTAGTCCTAAATGATTTTTTTTCAAACTACGGAAATGAGGATAACTTTGTTTTTTCTTTTACTGAACTGACTTTAAATTTTATCTCAAATTTGAAAATATTTTGGCAAGTTCTTTCATATGGTGTTTGTTATATCAAATTTTGACCATAAATAATTTTCAATTTTTTTTTTTTGAAAAAAATGACTGTTTTGGGGTGCTTTAAAATAACAAACAAAGAAAAAAAAAAATTGCAACCAGTTGTGTGTGTATTCATAACTGTTTGAGATATTAAATAGTGATGCAGAATAATGGCAATGTAGATTAGTTTGGTTGTGGATGTTAAATATATCCCTTTTTTTTATGATTATTATTAAATCAAGGAAACTTTACAGTGGAATAATTGTTACCATCTGTTTATTCTTATAATTTTTTTTTTTCAGATACTCTGAACTCTAGCTTTGTTTATGAAGAAGCTCAACCTGCTGATTCTTCAATTTTAAATAATAGTTCTGGTAATATTGGCGAAATATCTTTAATCATTTCTACTATATATATTAATTATATATAATATATATATATATTATATATTATATATATATATATATATATATATATATATATATATAATATAATATATATTATATTATATATATTATATATATCATATATATATATATATATATATTATATATAATTATATATATATAGTATTATTATTATAATAATATTAGTATATATATATTTTATATATTATATATATATTATATATATTAAGTGAGTATATAATATATATATATAATATATATTAATTATATATACTATATATATATATATATATATATATAAATAATATTAGTATATATATATGATATATATATATATATATTAGATACATAAAAGCAAGCAAATATTTTACAAATAGAGGAATTATTAAATTGATAATTGGTTATTAGTTTATTGTTATAAATTCATTAATATAAAATAGATATATATATATAATTGGAATAGGTGCATAATCTTAACTATAAATTACTTGGTATTATATTTATTAAATAGATATATATTTAATTAATATATTGTTAATATTACTTTATTATGAGCCAGTCTTATGTTATTTAGCAGCTATCAAACAACAAGGTGTGCCCTCTACTCATGATATACTTAAGCACTTCGGAACCATTTCTACTCTCGGCAGGGCCTTACACAGGGTAAGGCATGCTGCCAAGCTCAATTTTTATTGGTCCATTCAAATTTAGTTTTGCATATTAACACTTTTCTAAATATTGATTCTTTTTCTTACAAAAATAATAATGAATATCAGACCGCAAATACGTCCACGCTTTCCAAGTTTAAAAGTTTTACTTGTAGCATTTGTAAGGAACGTTTTTTTTTTACTGTTACACAAATGGTGTGTGTGACCTCTGGGTTGATATTCTTAGCCCAAAAAAATTAGAATATCAACAATTACCTTGATTATTGTTATGATCATTTTAAAGGAAAGCTGAATTTAAGAAAGATTCTACGATTAAAAAATTTAAATTTTACAATGATTTTTGTAAACTTTCTTAACCATTATTAAAGTCAAATGAAATGAAACCTTTATACAAAAATATTGTAAAACCTTTGAAAAAGAGGAATTTATTAATCATTAGTTTGTTTATTCCTTGTTATTTTGCTCCATTATATCGACGAGACTATATTAATTTTTACATTTTAAAGGTTTTCGACTTTACCACTTTTAATTATGTATACATTATCTTATAACTGAAGGGCCCAGAATATCTTTCAGATAATTTTCCCAAATTATATTGTTTATTATGAACTAGAATAAATTTGGCTTAATGTAAATCTTTAGAAAAGAGCACATGTCAGTTTTTAAAATGAGAGCGAGGTGGTAGTGGTTTTGTCATAAGAGCAACTAATTTAATTTTTTAAAATAACTAAATTGTAATCTATCGTTTGGTCCGATAACCCACTCTGCAGCAAACCTGCTGGGAGTGGAAAGATTTGCTCGAACATCAATATGGCCGGGTTACTCCGTCTGCAGCTATCGGATTTATTCGTAGGCAATATAAGGTGAGTGGAAGGACCTGACTCCACTTTAAATTTTTAGTATTATCATTCAACATACATCTTAAGCAAGTTAATAGCGTAGCTTGAGCCTTTTCTAAAATCACATTTGATCTTGGTGCATAGCGTGCTCTGTTGCAGTGCTCTATTCTAGCATTTGACATAGGTTTTGAAACAATATAGAAGTGAATTGTGATACACGGTCAGTCATAAATTATGAATAACACTGCAAAAAGGAAACATTTTAATGCAGTAAAACACTTTATTTCGGTATTAGTGTTCTTTAATGGAGAAGCGAAAGTATATTCACTATAGTGATCTTCAAATGTTAAAAGATATGTTACCTTTACTATTCAGGATTTATATGAGGTCAATATGTAAAATTTGAAACTTAGTACGAGTAGTTTTATTTTTTTGATAAGTTGTACAAGCTTTTACAAAGTTTTTTTGCACGTTAATGCACATTTCTAAATACAAATTTGCTTTTAATAGCTATTAAATTTTTGGATATGTCAAGTACCAAAGATATTTCTTTCTACTGATATAGAAAATCCTTCTGAATAAATTTAAGTGCTGATATTTCCTTTTTTAAAAGTTTTTGAGCAAATTCATCTCCTTGCTCGAAACTCAATTTGTTAAAGTCAATCATTAAATTTCTTTATAATTTCTTCGTATTTTCTTTATAAACTAATAGTTACAAAATTTTCGTTCACAAAGTATTTATTGTTAGTAATTCATTAGGAGCGTTCTGTTTACCTTTACAAGCTTCCAATAGCCCGCTTTCAATTTAAATTCTTCATAATATTTCAAAACCATCATCAATAATAATAATGTATAGTAGTGAAACTAAGGAGTTGTCTGTTCAGATCGATAGTCTTAGGGGCGTGTTAGATGTGAGAAGAATTGATAAAATGAGGAAATGAACGTATTAGGGAGTTATATGGTGTGACTAAAGGCGGGGATGACAGAATGGGTGAGTAGTGTATTAATGTGGTTTGGTTATTTGGAAAGGATGGATTATAGTGATAAGTGTTGGGAAGCAATTGGCTGGAAGTTAAAAAAAAAAAAAGTAGATTGAGACAGTAGTAGTGTGTCTGAAGGAAAGGAATGGTGCATAATAAGGGTAAATGGCTTGGTTCTGTGAGGAGGTATGGTCGCTGACCTGGCCCTGACACTGATGATGTAACCGTGGATGAAATGTAACAGTGGGGCTTGTCTCGGTGGGTGAAGCTCTTGGATGTTATTTGGCTATGATGGACTTGTAGTTGAGGGTATGAAGGGGAGAGGGGTGGGCTATCTTGATAGACTTGGGTCATGTTCTCTACTTAACTATTTTGTTTCTGGTACATGTTTGCGCACCTCACCCCGAGTCTGTTGGAGCCGAGGGGAGGGTGATGGTTTGATTATTATTATTTATTGTTTGCTCACACCACCCCGAATCTGTGGGGAGCCGGGAGGAGGCTGATGGATTGATTTATTATTATTATTATTATTATTATTATTATTATTATTATTATCATTATTATTATAGAAAAGGAATGGACATCATTGGCTGTTAGTTTGGAAGATGTCGAAGAAGACCTCCTCCTCCCAAAACCCCCAACCATTCTTCCTTTGCTTCCAAGAGAGAGCAAGAATAAAAAGGAAGGAAAATCCAAGAAAGAATTAGAAGAAGAAGAAAGAGAAAAAATGCAGTAAGATTTTTTTTTGTTGTAAATGTCTGATAGGGAAAAAAATACAGTTGATGAATGTTTTAAGCGGTGTTTCGGAGCCAGTATATTTTCTTTGCCAGCTCTGACTCATCTCCATCATTTTAAATTTGTCGGCTCCAGCTTTATCCCAAAAAATTGTTTGCTCTTGCCTTTGAACCCATTTATTTTTTAGTAAAAACATCTATTTTTTTTTTTTTTTTGCTTGTCCGGACCCTTGAAAATAATTTGCTCCAACTCCACCCAAAACCTTGTTGCTCCGACTGTGCATCCACACTCCCTCACAAAAACCCCACCATTCACTCCTATTACGCATCTTTCTTCGCGCCTCTGCCAAATTCACATTTTTCTGTTCCAATCATTCCTTTACTGACTCAATCCACTTTTTCTTCGGTCCCCCAGCCGGTCGACTCCGGTCGATTTAATATAATAGAACACCGTTTTATAAAATTAAATTATTTGTAAGAGAAAAAGAAATTTAAAAATACCATGTAAATATACTGCAAATTTGTTATTTACAGCTATATGTAAATATAAATATACATTATAAATGATTAAAAATAAATACCTAAATAAATGAAAAATAAATAAATTTAGATAAATACAGGATGACCTTTTTATCGCAACTTGATCAATTTACCTCAACACATTAAAATATTAATACCTTAAAAACTATATAGAGAATATCATCCATTGTTTTGTTTTTTTTCTAATAAAATAATTTTTACTTTTTTCCTTCCTACTTTTTTTTTTAATTTTTTTTATTATGTGTATTATTAGTTTATAAAATATAGAACTTATAAATTTATGCAAATTTTAAAGTACTATATCTGGTCTGGTATTTTTTTTTTTTTTCATTTCAAAATATTAAAATACTCTCATAAAATCTATTTTACTATAATAAACAAAGAAATGGACTGCAAAGAACCATTTTCGTCATTAAAAAAAAAAAAAAAAAAATTAAATTTTTTTTCCCCCACCACATGATTTATGTCAATTTTTATTTAGTATGTTTAGATATCAAAGTAGTTTGGCAGTTAAGCCCATATGTACAATACGTATTGTAGAATTGAAACTAAATGAATGCGTTCCTTTATGTGATTTCTTTCTTGTACCAGAGTTCTTGTTTCAAATTTTACGGAGGATCAGTTGGATAGATACGAAATGTTTCGTCGATCAGCTTTCCCAAAAGCAGCAATTAAAAGAGTAGGTTTATCTATTTAACTTTCATTTGTAATAGTAGCTTTGCTTATATATATATATATATATATATATATATATATATATATATATATATATATATATATATATATATATATAATTTTATATATTATATAATATATATATATATTATATATTATATATATATATATATATATATTATAAATTATATATATATATATTATTTTTATATATTATATTATAATATATTATATATAATAATATATAATATTCTATAATATATAATATATATTATAATATATATATATATACTATATATTATATATTATATATATACTATATAATATATATATGGTACACGAGAGGCTGTGCTTTCTTTTCGACGTTTGTCATGCTCTGATCCTTTTCTTTTCCCGATGCTCCGTACAGCCCTTACCCCAATCTTGGGGCAAAGAGGAAAGTGTGAAGATAAGAAAGAAAGAAGAAATATATATATATTATATATATATATATATATATATAAATATATATATTATATATATATATTATATATAATAATTATAATATATATATATATATATAATATATATATAATATATATATATATATATAATGTCTCCTTGGTTATTCAATTTGTAATATGGATGGGGTTTAATGAAAGTTCGAGGTGGGGATGGCAGGATATGGTGTTAGAATGATGGAGAATGGAGAATGAGTGAGGGTGCCCTAACCTATTATATGCGGATGATTGGTTCTGTGTGGCGAATCTGAAGAGAGCTTTGAGAGGATTGGTGAGAGATTTGGCAGGGTGTGTAAAAGAGGGGTTTTGAAAGTAAAACGTGATAAGAGTAAGGTTAGGTTGTGAGTGAGGACATCCTCAGTGTGAAAGTTATGTAGATGGGTGATGAGCGGCTGGAGCAAGTGTCTGAGTTTAAAAATATATTTAGGTAATGTGTTGGATGAGAAGGGAACGGATGATGCGAGTGGTAGTAGGAAAGTGTGAATGGATGGAAGGTGGCTGGTGCAATTCATCGTTGGTGAATGTAAAGGGACTAAGTCTTAAAGTGCGCTAGGGTCTTTACATGAGGGTATGTTTGTTACCTGTGTTATTGTATGGTGTGAGACTATGGTCTGGAATAAGAAAGTATAGATCTAAAAGTTCAATGTGTTCAGACCATGGACAATCTTAGGGCATGCTAGGTGTGAGAAGAATTAATAAAATGAGGAATGAACTTATTAGAGAGATGTGTGGTTGTGGAGAAAGGGGTAAATGAGAATAAATGAAAGTTGTTGAGATGGTTTTGGTCATGTGGAAAGGAATGAATGATAGTCGGTTGTTAAGCGGATTATAGTGGAGAGTGTGTTGGACCGACCGGCTGGGAGACCGGAAAAAAAGTGGGATTGAGTGTGAACGAATGTCTGAAGGAGAGA
>JABUQX010041880.1:17500-65915 GCA_015478945.1 Trachelipus rathkii
CAAACCCAGGTAGAAAGGTTCTGGATAGGAAAGTGCTTTTACTCGATGAGCAATTTTTTTTTCTACTTCCTTAAAGAGCAGTTCTGAAATTTAATATTTATAAACCTGTTAAACCTACTTGATAGCCTTCGGTAGATACGAGGTGAGGGAGAAATCTCTTAGTCTACGTAGAGTTAATAAGACCAGACTGTTTTAGTCACTAGAATAAACGGGTTTATCACTGTAGTGCTAGTTTATTGTGCTAGAGTAAAGAAATTTTTTTTTACTACGTGCTCCGTACTGATAAAGTTTTGAACCAAAAAGTTCCAGGGCCTAGATTCACCTTTTCAAGAAAGGTCGTGTGTTGACATCTTTTTTATTGCTTGCAAGATTTGCGCATTGTAGAATTTCCCAGCTCTTGAATCCTGGGAATCAACTTGAAAGGCAAAAAAGGAATTAGATACACAAGTTAATATTCAAGATTTCAGATGTTAAAGTTTTATATAAATATCTTAACCTCCCAAATAATTATTACCGTAAACAATTACTCTTAGTATAAACTTAAACGTCAACAAATAGTTTCCTCACAAGAATGTGCTAGCTAAGAAAATTCGCAGAAGGCTAAAGTCCGATTCATGAAGTTCTCATTCCTTCCCGAGACGCGCCCATTACCGAGGACGGTATTTGAAAGTCGGAGTATGGACTCTAGATTAATATATAAATAGTATCAATTTTGTGAGCTTTCAAATTTTTCATTATTGTCAGAAAGGCAAATGAAAGCGGTACAAACAATGAATATATTTAATTTGTAATTCGAAATTGACAAACATTTGAACATTTAAGAATAAAGATAATTACAATTTTCAAATCAAATTGATTATTGCAAATAAGTCAATAAATGAATTAAAAAGTATTGATCCCTAATAAATGAATTAAAAAGTATTGATCCCTGCGAGTATTTAAATATATAAAACTGAAGATAATAATATTTAACAATTAACAAAGATATGCGTAAAATATCAAAAACACTTACAAAACGTTACAACTTGTGAAACAACAAATTCTTATTCAATAGTAGTAATATAGTAGAACACTTACAAAATTGTTACAATGGTATCAATTACAAATTTGATGAAGTAGTTTCACTAATACCATTAGAAGAATAAGTTCCTGACAAAAATTCGAGCTATTCTATAAATGTGGCTAAAAGAAATTTGAATAACTAATGCCGAATACCAACTTGCTTTTGCCGCAAAAAAAATCTTGGAAGAAAAATACCATTTAAAACCAACCAAGTAAGCCTGTACCAAATCTGATTGAGCAGTATAACATACCAAAAAGTCCCAGATACCCAAATGATCCTCTCATTCGCTTTTTTGGATCTATTAAAAAGAGTACAGAATAATAATAATAATAAAAGTTTAATTATTAAAAATAGTACAGCATAATAATAATAAAAGTTTAATTAATCAAAGTGCTAAAGAGTTTACTAATAGTCTCTTACCTCCTGAGTAGTAACCTAATGCGTAGAAAATTCTACTTATGACCCAAACCGCTCCAGACGTTGCACTGCAAATGAGATTATAGAGTCCTCCAAGGAGCAACAATGATAAGAACACAGGATAGTTTTCTAATCTGTAGTTAAGATAAAATAAAGAAGTTGAGCAGTTTCTTTTTAACTTGATTTTTGATTTTTCAAGCAATTTAGTTAAGAATGTTTTAAATTTAAATAGTTTTAAATTATGAATTTTTCCATTTGTTTTTAAGCCAGTTTAAATAAATTTTTAAGAACTTTCAAATAAATGATTTAAATAGAAAAAATACTCCGTCAATGAATACGGGCATGTATTTATCTAATTTCTATTAAAAAAAATTATTTTGTGTGCCAAAATAATGATTAATAACAAGCCTTTCTACCAATCGACACCACATGATTTTTTTTTATATAGGTAGGTATATTTCACACATATTTCAATATTTTAATCAATCTTTTTACATTAACCATTTTGTCTTTTAACCAAGGTCAAATTCCTTTCCCTCCCTCCCAAATAACTTTACTGCATCTTTCCGTTTCCAAGTATTAGAAAAATTCCACTTAACCCAACCTTATGACCCTCGATTTCTTTCATCATATCTTCAACCATAAAATTTATTTTTTATCTACATTCCATATTTTCCTAAGCAATATCAGATTTAACATAACTACCAGGCCTGCTGAGCAGAAGTCACGGAGCTGCAAGGTTTTGTGTAGAGCAGAAGTTGGAACAAAATCTCTGGGTGGATGCGGAGAGCTCCATAAAAAAAAATATTAACTATAAAATATAAGAGGGCGAGAGCCGAGTACCAGAAATAATTTTTCGAAAATAATAGGCGACTCAGACAATGGAAGAAGTCTTTTAAAATCATGATTCAGTCTCGGACGTTTGAACGGTAACAAATCCCTCGGGCTTCTGAGGCCTTGATGATCACTGATAAACTCGCGAGTACGGTGGCAAAAAAAAAGAGTACTCGGGGTCTATTTCCCACAAAAAGAATAAACCCCACACCCACCCCATCATCCAGAATTACAATATCATATATATTGAGCCATCGCGTACTTATGTAGTAAGGATGCGGATCCATTAATCTCAGTCCTTTTAAGTTGTTCTGAAAGTCTTCGTAATTTCTTCAGGCGTATTAATAACTACTTAGAAATTTTGATATTCGAAGCAATTTATTACTATGCAACCAATTTTATTTCGGGTAAAAACTGCACAAAAATCACAAACCCAAAAAAAAAAAATATATCAGTAGAATTTGGAAAAACCTTTATGGCAGAATGCAAGAATGAAAGACAAAAAAATCTACGGGAGACTATTTAAATATACATAGCTAAAACAAAATGGACTTTATATCGATTAAAACCATCGCAGAATCGGGGTAAATTTGCCCACCCTATAGTCTTCAATATTTATTTGAAACCATGTTCCTTCACTTTCTCTATTCACAAGAAAAAAAAAAAAAAAAATTGACAAAAGAGTTTGATTTTTAATAAAAAGAAAGTGTTGTTTGTAATAGCATTTCTCATTCCCAGAGCTTACCATTTGTAAAAAAAAATCATAAAAACAGAACTATTAAATTATACGACATTCAAAAATGATTGGAAGAAAAGTTTTATATGATGTTTGAATTAATTTAATGTTTCAAAAAAAATAAATTGGGAAATACAACTGATAAATGGTTCATAATATCTATATCAGAAAATACTATTATATGTGTCAAAGTCTACAGCAACAATATGGAGCTACAGGCGTAAAAATCCAATTAATTACACAAAGACACACATAAATCATTATATTATCAAAAAATGTAAATCTCTATTCACAATGCGTAGTTCGTAAATTAATTATTTTTTTATCTTAACGCAATCTTTCGCCAATCGAAAATCATCCATCCCTTCTATATTACCAAACAATCTCTATACCCTCTTTATCCATAACTTTTCACCCACCAATCCTAACACATTCATCTTAATTTATTAATACTTCTCACAACTAACACGCCTCAATCCATTTGAACAGATTGTACTTAGATCTATACTCTTATCCACGCATAGTTTACTACTATACATACACATTACAACAACCTCATGCGAACCTAGCCGCACTAGAAGCTAGCCCTTTACATTCACCGGCTATAATACACAGCATTCTACTACAGCACACATCATCAGCGTTCTCTTTTCATCTACAGAACCGAATATTTAAACTAAGATACTTGTTCCAAATTGCTCACCATCCAACATATTTCACACCGCTGACTCTCCCCATAATTATTATTATTTTTTACTGCATTTACTTCAACCCCTCTACACTTCCTCAGATTCACACAAAAACCAAATATTCGTGTACACAAGAATGAACCTATCTTCCATTCGCACAGTCTACAACCTTCCCCAACTCTGGAATCTTTCATCACCACCTCTATTTAAATTTAATAACTGGTAATTAGTAAATTAGGTGCCTTCTACTCCAATATTAATATTACATTTCACTTCCACTTCCTTATTCTACACACGCTTCACATCGTGATACAATACTTAATTTCCATTTTAGACCTCCTTCCACACATATATTCAACTAAACACTTCTCAAGCTTCCCCCCATATTATTCGAGATAGAAACCTGTTGCAAGTCAGCAAACCGTGAATATAATTTTATCTTTTCTCTTCAATTCTCAATAACGTGTAATGTGTTCCTGCAATCTTTACCACTTAAAGTGAGATCCTTGTCGGGCCAATAACCATCATCACTGGACGTACTCTGTCAAGCCAAAAACCAGCATACTATCTTCCCTACAACACGACAGAAAACAAATTCTTAATAGTTCTAAAATTGTCTTAATCCCTCTTAGACCCTATATAAAGGAAAAAATACACATGTACTTCCCTACAACATCAGATTAACTAATTCCAGTATTACTTCTACAGTCTTATCATTACTCTTTAAAAAGGTACTATGACTGACTTCTCCAGGCTGAAAATAACGCTTTGTTATACAACTCCATATCCAGTCTCATGTGGAAAATATGGAAAATAAAAGTATTACCTCCATAGTGAATTAATATTCGACATATAATAGATAGTATTAGATACATTTAGAGATTTAATAGCAGATACATTAGATACATTGAAAGAATTAATATAAGATTCATTAGATATTATTAAAGGATAAAGCCTTTTAGGAAAAATGGTGAGGTTACTATTTAATGCTAATTACAATTGAAAACAAAATCTTTTGTGTTTAACATATTGAATATTAGTTTTCCTACTGATCTTTTTTTTTTTTTTGCAGACGTCTATTAATGCAAATTTTATGCAAAAAAAAATAAAAAAATGAAGTGCAAGAAACTAATAATTATAAATAGTGGCAAGAGTGAGGTGATAAAGATATACTTACGTTATTTCAACTAAAATAGGAATAACTCATTGACGATAGAAAGCTTCTTCACAGGTTATTTATTCAACGCCTAAGTTAGAACATTATTTTAAATTAAGATTAGAAAAACACTTTAAAATGTTCAAAATGCAAATTTAAAGATTGAAACCTGGAATAACTTACGATTTAAAAAGAATAATGTTATTATCAATGTTATAACCTTTCTTCTTGTCTGAAATAAGGGTTAAATGAAATAATTACACTACTTACGTATTTTGATGAGCCCTTTGATAGCAGTTAAACAAATCATTATCTTTGCTGTACATTGTTGGGTACAAAATCTTAAACTTTTTGCGCATCTTTCCAACCTATGAAAAATGGAGTAATATAAATAAAAATAGGAATGACAAAAGAATTTTCATTGACTCATAAAAAATGGTACTTTTCTATTAGAGTAAATTGTACTACCTGGTGATCCATTTTAACTTCTCAACTCTAACAAGTACCACAACGACTGCAAAGCATAACCCAAAAATACTACTTTCTTACAAACACAATCAAACACACACAACAGTCGCTTATCATTCTCATCAGCGCAATATACAATCATCAGATCATCAAAAGCAATCCTATTCATTAATTCTATGACACCTCGACTGCTTTTACTTACACTATTCCTCTAATCATGCACCTCATCTTAAAAACTGTTCATTTACTTTCTTTTTTCTACTATGCTATACATTTCAGCCTTCCATTTTCCTCCTAATATTTCCATAGCACTCTTTCGAACACACAAATTGGTGTTAGCATCACCATGCATTTTTTTATTTTTAACTGTTGTACACCGTTTACTCAAACTTTTCACTGACTTTGACACTTCATACTACTGGCAAGAGTTGAAATTTTCAAATTGCCTGTGCTATCCCTGTTTTTCCAAAATTAAAATTGGATGTTTTCCCGAGAGTGGTTACAGTTTGCACAGATATTTGTGTGGTTTGGTTGAGGTGAATCTGTGTTGCAGTAGGCTATTGTTACTTTGAGTGTGGCGCATTTAATTGGCCAGGATGACTGTAGTTTTTGAGAGATTGAAATTGGTCTATCCTCTGGTGATGTTTGTTTAAAACTGTTGTGGGCATTAAAAATTAGGCTTTCTGTAGAGATTGTTCAATTTCATTTGTGTGATTTTTTCATTAAATTTTGTTTGTGCGGTGATAATATTGTTCAGAGTTTGTTGTAATATAGAGCTGTGAAGAAGGAAATTGTGGAGCTGTGAGTGGGATGAGGTTAGAGAAGTGCTATTAATGGATGGTGTTGTCTTGGTTTTGGCAAAGGATGTGGCCTTCATGTCAGCGTGTTATGTATAGGCAAAATTTGGTTATCTTCATGTAGGTGTGTTGTTGTAGTTGATGTACATCATTATAACAGTGCTTTGTTTGTGTTGGTTGGAGTTTTTATGTGTTTTTAGCAGTAAAGGTGCAATTGGAGAGCATATATAGAGTGGTACGAATGATTGTTTGTATATGGTGGGATTTTGATTGTTTGTTGTTTAGTGAAGTCTGTGCGACGATGGTTTAATATTTGTTTCTGCAGCGATAAAATTATGTTGTCGATGCTTTAAAGTAATGAGTGTCAAGTTTATAGGAGATTATGGGGAGTTTGTTTGAGAGTATGGAATGTGTTAAGAAGACTTTGGGGCGGGGGCTGATGCAAGTTGGCGGTCAGTGGTGATTAATGGGTTGATAAATTGTTGTGAGGCGTGACATTCTGCTTTCTTGTAAGCCTGTTTGAAGTGATTGAGTAGTGTTGCGTAGGTTTATGCGTGTTTAGCTGGTAGTGTAGTGCTATGGAATTCATCTGCGTGGTTCTACGTTATGTATAAGTCCTTGTTGTTGGTGTGGGCAGAGTCGCTGTGAAAAGTGGAATAATTGGGGATACTCCGTGTTGATGTTTAACTGTTTGGATTTGTGTTTGTTTGTTTATTTTGCTTATCTCAAGCTAATTGTTAATCCTATTTTAAATAATATATAATAATATATAGTATATATATAAGTATATATAATATATAATAATATTTATAAATAATATATATATATATATATAATAATATAAGTATATTAATATATATAAATTATTATAATTATATATAGTATATATATTAATATATAAGAGAGAGAGAGAGAGAGAGAGAGGAGAGAGATGCCAAGTGAGTCATCGCTCGTGAAGCCTAGGTAGTTTTTTTACTGCAAAGAGTTTCTCACTTTAAAGGGTAAAGGGGACGAAATAAAGCTGGACTTTCTTTCGACTTGCGCAAATTCTACTACTACTTTATGCTTAAGTGCATCGGCCTTAATCCATCGAGGAAGGAAGGTGGGTGATATGATACGTAATATAATGGTATATACAAACACACCACACAATCGACATCACGAGTTCAAATTTTATGGCTGAGTCAGACTAGTCCAAGTTAAGCCAACTATTGAAATCCTATGCAATAATTAATATTATTATTGTATATTTTTAAGATTAAGCCAATAAATACAATATTATAATAATAAATAAATAATAAAAAACATTCAATATCAACAGAAAGGAAATGTAGAATTAATAGTAGGTCAAAAATTGTTAACTGAAATAATATTTTTACATGTAATCAACATAGTTTCCTTCATTACTATAACTATGACAATACAGGTACAAACAGATCAAACACCTAGAGAGTGTGAAACAGTGTATGAAACACTGTGTACCAAAGTCCTTTTCTAAAATGATATAAAATCTTTTCATGGAATGATCTTCACTAATAATATTTTAATATTGTCCTAATCTTGCAACTAATGTGCACTTTGGTTTCTTCTGACCAACTTCAGGTATCTGCTAAATAATTAAGATCTTATATTCACTATGATATAAGAGACTGTGATTAAATTTATGTTAATAAACCATATGTTTTCATCAAACATAACTTCAATGATCTCTTCGTTATACATGATAATAAATCATATACAGTTCTAAAATAAGTCTTGTATTATATCTTGACTAAAAATAAACTGAAATATAATGTTAATTATATTAAAAGTAAGCTTTTCATGTGAGCTAAAAAATTTGAAAAAAAATGGTGTGAAGGGAAAAAAAAGTCCGTAATTAAACTATAAGTAGTAAGAATAAATTTAATTTAATTTTCCCCAAGATAACTGCACAATCATTGTCACTGACGAAAAACAGCGATAGACGCGGTTGGAGTTCCCATGTAGGAGGAGAAGAGAGAAAATATTTGATATTAAAATTGACATGTGCATGTAGTCGAAAAATGTAATCTAACTGAGTATATTTGAAAATCTCCCCTCTAGTAAATTAACAAAGATGACTCATCTTATAGTAATGAAATTTTTTTTTGATTAAGGATACCAACGATGTGGCAAAGTATTGCTACCCTTACTTATAATTCCACTTATATTTATTTTTGAATTTAAAGGTTATGCTTTTAAACACAAGGAAATATCACATCAAAGTTTAGAGAATAATTATCTCTCAAACTCTTAACTGTAATTGTTAGAAATATAAATATATAAAAGAAGATGGTCATGGGTTCTTGGACGAGAAAATTTGCATCTCAATTTAAACTTACCTGGTATACTGTATTTAATGACAATTATAAATGATATACGTCCTTTGTATGTTAAAACAAAAGCCACACCAAGGCATAGATGTATATAATATATATATATATTATATAATATATATATATATAAATTAATATTATTATATATATATATAATATATATATATATAGATATTATATAATATTAATAATTATATATATTAAATATTAAAGATAAATATATATATATATATGATATATATTATTATATATATATAATATATATACGTAAAGCGGAGGCTACTACTGGCAGGATGGCCACATTATTTCCAAAATTCCCAAATACTTATAAGAAGTTTTAATTATATCAATTATTACTAATTCTAGGAGTACTCACCAAAAATTTTAGGCCCTTCGCTCTGCTACGCCCCTAAAGAGGGGTCAAAAGGGGGCCAAAGCTAGCCACAATGGGGCAACTTTGGCCACCCAATGCCAAAGTTACCCCATTGTATGCAAAATTGTATTGTAGTACAATATTCCTATATTGCCTAATTTTAATTGGTAGTAATTATATTCTAATTATATATAAACTATCAGGTGTTTGGGGGTGTTCTAATAATTTACTGGCATTGCCTTTATAAAATCAAACTAATTGAAAATACTTTTGAACAAAATAGGGAAAACACTATCACATTAGGCAGGCACCATTAGGGAGGTCTGGAAAACAATACTACCATTTTGGTATGTAATATGAAGAGTATGAGAAACAGAGGCAGATGGAAATACAGAGACTTGTTGAGACTGGTGCTGTAAGTATTTAAGTTATATTTTAAATACTTTTGCATTGCGTGCCAAATTTTTTGTTTTAGATAGCAGCATACAAAAAGAAAAAAAAAAAAAATGAAAAATAAAAAAAATGAAAAAAAATATTAGAAAAGAAATATTAAGGAAAAAAATAAAAAATTAAGAACATTATTATATTAATAATAAAATGCCTACCCCAATTCAATTAGGTGGGAGCAGATATGGGCCTTAAAGAGAGGAATATTACCCATTAACATAACTTGGGGTGGCCAAGAAGAGTACGCTCCATTTACACAGTAATAAAATTACATTTTAAAATTTTAAATTTAACATTGATTAGTTATTCCTGGCTCTCTGACAAAAATTGCATTCTATAAAAATTGAGTATAAATTCTCGAGATAACATTCTAAACAAGAAGGTGAAAAATAGATTTGCAAAGTTTTTTTGGAAAATGTTTGTACTCTTTATTGTTAATATAACTTATAAAATTGCACAACAGTTTATAAGTATTAAGGAACAAATGTGTGACAGCATATTTACGAAGAGAGAAATATTTTTCAACGTATATCAGGCTAAGGTAATTTTCTTGGAAAATGGCCAAAGTAGCCCCGTCTGTCAAAGTAACCGATTAACGTATATTATATATATATAATATATACGGTATATAATCATATTATAATATTAATATAATATAAAATATTTATATTAAATATAGTTTTTATATATAATAATTAATAATATTTAAATATAAGTAATATATATTCATATATACCGTATATATTGGTATATTAATAACTCTAGGGGAAGATACCAAATAAAAATTACATATAATACTTACTGTTTGCTTCCAAGTAAACAATGAAATCCTGACCAACTAGCACCCAAGACACAGTACCATAATTCGCTAGATGTCAAACCGCACATTTTATATTAATTATGAATATATAAAAACTTATTTATAATTAAAAAAAATACGATTAGGCATTTTTTACTAATTAAAAAATAAATACTAGACACTAAATATTATATCACAAAAATTATAACTTTTAGCATAAAAAGTTTTTTCTGTTCGAATGATTATTTTATTAACTTATTCGATATAATCATTTCTGTTCAACGCAAGCCCCAAATGCTCGATGCCGTCGCTTACCTGGAGCGATGCAATGTTACTAACAATCAGGTATCCTAAATAACTATTGGAAACAGGCTTGGAGCAAATATATAGTGTAATATAGGTACCATTAATATATAGCTACGGTATGAACATTTTCTACCTGTTTAGTTTTTAGTAATAAGAAACACTCAGTTATAATCTGGATGATTATAATGGCTTGGTTGTAACAATAAGAAAAAGCTTCAAGTTCCATAACATTAGCCTATCATATATTGTTAGTGTCTCTATCTATTACTTAGAAGACCATCAATGCTGTAAAATACGGGCTGTAACTTTTACACTTCAACTAAATTGAACAGCAACCTTATACACTGATAAATTTAAACCAAATATTAAATAATCTATATCCCATATGATCAGAATTATCAAATATTATTTATTATTTACTGTGTGAAGATTCAGCTCGCTAACAACCGTACACTAATCTAATATTTGCATTCTTCCGTAGGCAGTAACTGCTTGCCACACCTGCAAATTATACGGTATAAGCCAAACTAAACATGTACAGTAAACTAGAAAAGCAATGTAACTTAATATAATTAACAACGCGTATGGGGATGAGTTAAAGAGGAGAATTAGGAATAGTGGACTAATAATAAATAAGATTTTAACATGAATGTGATTATCTAGGCCCTGTAATTTATTAAAGAAAAATCTTAGATTTCTGGGAAATTGACAATTTAACCAAATTAGAGACAGCTAGTATAAATACTGGATCGATCTGGGTGAAGTTAAAAGAACCAAAATTGTTGATCATGTGGGGAAACTAAGGAATTTAAAATAGAAATGTCAATCAGTATGTTTTAAAGTAAACCCATTAGGGTGGCGAAAGAGAAGTGTATTTTTGTAAAATAGTGAGATAGAAAGAAAATTATATGATAACCACTGATTTTTAATACTATTCAAGTAGTAATAGGGATTATGATTTCGAAAGTACGTATACAGGAAATAGAAATAACTGCTTTAGAGTCTTACACAAGGGAACAAAGATCATAGATTAATTAACAAAGGAATAAAAGCCCAAAAGTTGCCTAGCTTTTAAATAAAAGGAAGAATAGGACATAGGTCAAGTAAAAGAGTCGGTTAGACATTAATACGTATCTTAAGTTCGTATCAATGGGTATTATGAGAAACGATGGGCAAAAAATTAGGGAGACAAAGTCTGGCATGCATAATAAATGAGCATTTTAATTATGAGGCTGAAGTTGATGAAATAAAAAATACTGGACGCATATTGATCAAGGTCTGGATGGTTAGTGCTATAACAGTGAAATTCTGAAAGAGGGTAGCAACACAAACTGCAAAGCGCTGTATTTATTTAAAGTCTAATACATTGGTGAGGACTAGAGGACTGGAACAGCATAGGCCTATGTTGTGCCTTTTTAAGGTATAAGGAAGATTGGAAAATATAAACGGCGCAGATAGAATTAACATTAACTGGTTTAAAAGTTTGGAAAGTTCGAAAGTGTTATATGGAACGATAATATTGATGAATAAGTTAACATAATACTCACGCATGTTTTATTAAGAAATATTCAGAAACTTTAGAAATTGGACATAACAATACATTGACTCGATATGACTAGAGAGATCCAGAATAATTATATAATTAGCTGCGACTTCAGCAAAGCTTGAAAGGTACTCCATACTAAGGCTGATGCACCAATATTGCAATGTGGTATAAGAGTGGTTCATGGTATAGCTTAAAAAGAGATCGTGGATAGAAATCAGTATATTATACAAATAAAAAAGCATTTTACCAAGAATCCAATAAGTTTAAAAAAGCCCATAAAAGCTTTAGTTAAGCGTATTACAGGGTACCCGTGCACAAGCTGGGAACAAAATATATAGAAAAAGAACAAATAGAATACAATTAAAGAAACAAGGATGATTCTTGGTTGAGGTAAGAACTAGAAGAGCTAAAGGAGTTAAGAATGTACTGTAGAAGGCGATTTCTAGAGAGGGACACATGAACAAACTATCAAAATATTTAATCTAATCTTTAAATTGACCATATAATGTACGATAGTAACCAACAGGAGAGCACAGACAGAAATAAAAATTAAAAGGCATGTATCATTTAATGCATGAAAAATCATTCGATGTTAAAGGTTGTAATTTTGAAGGTGTGAGTCAAGTCACTTCACATTTTAAAAAAGATTGGAAGTAACTATATGATATTGTTGGCCGCACATATATTTTGAATTCAGCCGAACGGCAAAAGTGGGATGTATTAGCAAACTGCATGTTGCGCTATATAACTACATACTGGATAGCCACGTAGTTATACCTTAAGGATATATGACTAGCCTAGGTCCAGTGTATGTTTGCATAGGCATAGTGTTGCTCTAGTACTTGGGCAGGTGTTATAGCCATGTGTCTTTTATTGTCACTTTTATGCTTATAAGTTCAACATAGAAATTATAAATTACAGTATACATAATTCAAAGAAAAGATCATTAACGTGATCCAGCAGAGGAAAGATATCTATATTATTAATAATTCCACATTATTATTATTATGAAATAAAATACCAACTGGATAATGTCTATATTATCTGTACAATTCTAGTGTCTCTAATAAAATAAGAGGCACACAAAGTTATAGACGATAAACCTATATAATTAGGTAACGGTATGAATAAGGTAAACTTTGAAAACTAAGGCCGTTTTTCCATTGCATTTTTCTTACAACGTTAAGAAAATTCTTAGCAGTTAGTCACAATTCGTATAAAAGAACAAGAATAGGCTTACGCGATCTTACTTTTGTTACCATACGATTGAATAAGTGTTGGATGGACCCGCGATTTGGAAAAACCGAAATAAAAAAAAAAATTTTAATTACAAATAATGCTCAACTATGACGAGTTCACCGATTTTGAAAAAAAGATTTATTGAATAAATATCATGTCACAATTCACGTGAAAAACATTAATCAGTGAATTTTCATATCAGTAATATAAAAATGAAGATAACCTTCCTTACATTTAAAGAGAAAACGAAAAAAAATTATTCTGCATGCTTACTTATGTTTAAGAGATCTAAAATCTCTAAGCAAGAAATAGAAATCAGGACAGAATAGAAATCCTTACGTTTGTGCGCATTCCAGATTTTTTTGTAAATAAAATGAACGCAAAAATTAAGCATTTCGTGTAAGCACAATGAAATATACAAATCTGCTTAAATTTATCAACAGATAAATATGAATTCTCTCATGTATTATTACGATATCTAACTTTAAGTAGGTAAGATTGTTGGTTTTTTGTTCCGGAATATTAGTTAAATTTGTTCTTAAATGGCAAAAATTAACAATTAAAAATGAAGAAACTTTTCGTTTGAGAAATAACAATAGGGAATGCTATGGGTCATACTTTGTAATAACCCAAATAATTAGAACATAGAATAAAATTTATGTAAATCTAGTATGGAAACAGTAAAAAGTCACATGGGCTATCGAGACTATCCAGCAACTACAGAACCAATACCAAACACATGTCAACGCAAATCACAAAGCCCTAGCGCTTGTCAATAACTATATACTAGATACACAATCAAAACATGCTCATGACGCAAATCCACAAAGCCCCGAGGGCTTGGTCAATACCTAAAACACAAATAACTAACTACTAATCCAGAGTCATTACAACTACCCACTACAGCTTTAATACTATAGAAACATGCAATTACTATACTAAGAATTAACAAATTCCAATTTGAGTCAAATATACTATATGATACCCAACCATCCATATTTATCCGTTCCTTTCCTTAAATGTTGCAAATCGATTACCTCAAACCTCCGTGCAAACATTCCACATTACAACCCTATCTTCGAATGATGCGTTCTTATACAAAGATGGCATGCTTCTTCCTTTACATTTTCTTATTGCCCTGTTCACCTGTCCGTGCCTACTCATGAAGAGAATTATGTTCTGTATATAATAGATGAAATAATTTGTAACATATCATGTCCCCCTGAAATCGCTTTCACAGAAAAATTCTAATCCTCGCCCTCTCCTAAGCTTACCTCAAACCAGAAAACCCTATCCTGTTGGACTACGGTCACTCTCTCCTAGCAATACTAAGTCTTCTTTAAATTAGGGCCCAACCTGTGCACATAATCATACTGGCCAACATTAATTTAGTCATTTAACTATAACTTCCTGCCTTTGTAAACAATATTGCGATTTATTAGCCCAGCATTTATTAGTTTATTACCTTTTCCAAACACGATAGCTACTTCAATTGTGCTGTATAATACACACTAAATCTGTTTCTTTCCGCCACAGATTCAACCATCCTAAATCATTAATTAAAACATTTGTTTAGTAACTAGGTGAAGCCTGAAACTTTACTAACAAATTCAATCTTAAAAAGGGTTTGACCTTTGCTCCGGGCTCAGACCCATTTTGCCCCAATCTTAAAATGAAACCCAAAATCTTATTTTTAGCCGATTTTGATTAAATAAACAGCAAAACGCAGCTTTATCATTTCTTATGTAGTTTCATTTTTGGAACCAATGTTTGGGACATTTCTCGATACCTCACATATTTTTTCCGAAATGATTCAACTGAAAATATACAAAAGATGAATAATAAATTTTGTACAATAATGACTATGACCCCAACGAGCTATGCGATTTTCACACATCTAACTAATTTGGTTGGAATGAAAAAATGAAAAAAAATTTGCTCAGTATACCGAATCTAATGAAATTATCAAGGGCATTGTAGTTCGGAAGAATATAAAACATTTTTTTTTAATAAACTTTTTTCATGTATCTTTAGATTTATTTGAACAATCAATGTTTTTAATGCATTTAAATTAAAAAATTTTTGGAGTACAAAAAATTATACAAAGTAAAGCATGATCTCGGCCGATAATATACACCTGAATGTGTAGTTCTGGAGTGAGAAAAAAATAATTCAATATTTCACTTAAAAAAAAAAAATTGTTTAGAAAATTTGAAACTTACATTTTTGCCCTACGATCAATATTGATCAATTTTCAGGGACTATAGTCGTGCGATACATCTTTTTTAACTTTGATAATTTAACTAGTAAAAAACTTTTAAATATAAAAAAAACAACTGATTTTTGGAGAATAATCAAGAACAATCCAAAACTATTGCATATATACAAAAAATAAAAAAATAAAAAAATAAAGATTATCTTAAATAAGTATCACTCTACACTCTATAAATTTTCTCACATTCTTTAACATAAATTTTTTTTTTTTTGCCAATATTAATTCAAAACGCCAAAAAAGTAGTTTGAACAGCATCAATGCAGACCAAATGCAAATTTTCTCACATTCTTTACCATTCGAAACATTTTGAATAAAATGAAAGTTTTTTTCATTTTCGTTCCATTTTTTTGTTATAATTCAGTTTGTGACTAAACACTTTAAAAAGCCGTTTATATGAACGAAAACTCTAAACTCCACTGTGTGCGTGTGAAACAACTTGAGAAATAGGTAGTGTATAAGAAAGGATGACAGCCATATGCAAAGTAATCTGTTTGGATGTTGTGATAAATTTCAGAAGGTTGCTCAGCGCACCTAACCTCCCAGAGGTTTGTGTAACACTAAACACAAAAGGGTATTGTCCCAAAAGTGGCAAAACCTGTCTCTGTTCATTAAACAAAATGCCAGCCTCACCCAACTAAATGCTTGATATAAAGTTTTTAGTGTTTATACAATTAACGAGAGAAGCAATGGAGTTGATTTATGAGAGAAACCGTGTTGAATATCAAGAGGAATACTACTCGCAGAGTTATTTGAACAGGATGTTATAGCTGTGTGGAAGATATGTCTTGTAGATATATAAAAAAATGAAATTTCAAGGTTTTGAAAGATATTTTTTCGTTCCTTAATTAGGAATTAGAGAAAATTAAAGGTGTTAAAGGAGAGTTGTTACATAGCCGTATCCCTTTCAAGCAATTGTCATTATTGTATATCTCCTCCAGTGGTAAGGCTCCGGTCCACATTAAACCCATCTGAGATGGGTGAAGACCCAAAACAGGTTCTAATCATTGACCACCATGTCTCGATTTACCGCATTTTAAATTGTGAAACTCAAAGAAAGTGAGGAAAATAGTGGAAGGAATCGTGTTTCATTTAAAACAATGAATAATAAATCGGGGAGTCATCAGCATAAGAGTGAATAGATGAATTGACAGACAGGATAGATACAATGTGATTGATGAACATTAAATTGAAAGCGGTTAGGGGATAAACCACAACCCTTAGGAATGTCAATATTGACAAATTTATAGCATGAATTTTGGCCGTCAACAAAGGTGCTCTAGGGCGAGAGGAAAGTAAATTAAAAGTAAATTCGATACATTATTTCAGCCCCCCCTTAATGATGAGGGCAAAGGAATCACAAGTCAAGATGAGAGCCAACAGTTTTATTCTAAGACCTGCGGAGATTGCGGAGAGAGGGGTCCATGACCATGAGACCTGTTCTTCATCCCGAAACGGAGATGGCAATCTCAAACAAAAATATGGCAGAAACTACAATCACGATAAAACGTGGAATTTAAGATGTCAGGACCTCAGTGAAATTAAAAATGCTGCGACACAGTTCACCACCCATCCCCAGGATAAGGTTACTGCTTCCTGTTGTTTAATTAACGAAGAAGTTGACGACGTACGTAATTTCATCCATGATGGAAGATTACCGTAGAAGGTAAATCTATACCGGTAATATCACTGTCATGTCGACAAATCTCGAAAGATGACAGCCAAATTCCCATTGCACATGGAAAAGTAAACGGTCAACGCGTCAACGTTTTAAGGGATACTGGATGCAGTGGTTGAATTATTAAACGCAACCTTGTGTCGATGAAACAGAATTCAGCGGAAACTTTAGGAAAATGAGGATAGTACCGGAAGAAGAAAATTTTTGTTGAGAACCGATTTCACACGGAGAAGGTACGAAGCACCTCCCTGGATGGTGCCTATCTGTTTGAAAATTGGAACTCAAAAGGTACCCTCGGACCGGAAGTCATTGACGCTGAACAAAGGTAGCGGTGGAACTCTAAAGATGCTACTAGCAATGATTATGGAAATGAGTTAACCAGTGTCAGGATTAATCAGGGAGACGAGCGATGTTATATCTGTAACAATGACACGAAATTCGATAAAGCCCGCCTGCGCTTAAAAGAGGTGACGGACAAAAACAAATCTCATCGGGAAGTAGTTTACTTTATCAAGCACTGATGAATCAGTCGAGATGCTTGTGTGAAGGAATGACTCCGCCTTAATTCCTTTTTTTAAAAATGAGGGTTATCCACGGAACAAGGGTTGGAGATTAAGAGAAATGATAGACCTACAAAGGTCCGACGAAACAAACTCAAATGCGTTTAAAAACAACAAACCTTACGCCCATTTAAACCGAAGTTACTTATGGAACAGGGAGAGGATATATAGAGACAGAAAATTTAAAATAGTTCAAGTTCCTATAATAAATAAGAATAATGCCACAGTACAAACGCCGTAGAAAAGACGAAAAGTTCTCCTTGCGTCCCGATTGTTGTCCACCCGAGGAAAGACCCACGAATTGAATAATGATGTGTAGTGTGAAGCTTATTCTCCAGTTCAAGAATGAAGATGGTAACGTAATAGTTGGCTTCAATGGGTCGTTCAACGACATGGAAGTGCAAAGACGATTGGTTCCATGCCCCAATGTCTCGTCTTAGAAGGGGGGTGTTGTCACGTTATAAGTACACCGGGTCGAGAATTTTGAGCTTCATCACTCACGATCGGCTAAAAAGACTGGATCAAATATCAATCTGGTATGGAAAGTTATTATTTTTTTATCAATTTTTATTATTATATTATTATTCATAATATATTTTTAGACTCCATACAATAACTTTGATCAGCTATTGCGAAATTCTATGCTAAAATTAATTATAAACTTAGCATTAGTTATTTATCTAAAATATTGTAATTTTATTTGTAATGTCGATACCGTCTAGGTATATTTATATAATGAAAAATTATGTATGGGGCTTTTTGGCTAATCTCTCGTGCTTTAATTCTATTAAAATATTATAAAGGAGTACTCTAGGCGCTCGGATCTGGTAGCACGCACGACCAGCGATGAATGAGTATTGCAAGTTGGATAGCCATTTTGTTTCATCAATATATAGAAAGCTTGTTCAGTTCAATAAATTTGAATTCATTTCTGTTAATTAAATTGCAGTTGCGCCTCTTAGACATTATAAGGATAAACTTAAAGCTTTTAAAAACTAAGACATAAAAGTTTTTTAAAAAAATTAAATTTAGGTTTGATTTTAAATTGACAAAATCCAATGTGATTTTTGGATTCCACGAACAAAATACATCAGAAATAAGTATTGAATTATAGACTGTAGAAAATATCTTAAAATTTGCTGGACGCTGTAATATATGATTGCTTAATTTGCAATTTAATTTTTTTAAAACGGGACAAAATTGATATTTTTAGTAAAACAACGGGACAGCCGGAAAATGTTAAAAAAATCAAAACATATTTTACCGTTCAAAACGATAATCGGGGTCTCTCTCTCTCTCTCCTCTCTCTCTCTCTCTCTCTCTCTCTCTCTCTCTCTCTCTCTCTCTCTCTCGTCTCTCTCTCTCTCTCTCTCTCTCTCGTTTTTTGTTTTGTTTCAAGTGGACTGTAAGCTTTTATTTGCCTTCTCTCTCTCTCTCATCTCTCTCTCCCTCTCTCTCTCTCTCCCAGCTCCTCTCTCCTTTCATCATCTTTTCCATCATGCACCAGTCTACTTCCGGGTTCACATTGTTCTACTTTCTTCAGAATTGGAATTGTTTAGCTATAAGGATACTCTCTTTTCATTACCTAACCCAGTGGAGTTTATCCCCTAGCAAGTATGATCTACTTTTACCAGCCCGCCCGGACCGCCATCGGCCCCTTCTTGACCCTATATCTATATTATTATAACATGGGGCGCGGGAGTGCGGGGGGCAAAAGTAGTGACGGCCTGGCCACACCTGGATTTCACAGCTTTTTTGCCTCCGCTGCAAAAAACTTTCATAAACGCACTTTTTGGCTTTGCTGAAAAAAAAATTATATATACCTATATATTATCACTACTATATCTATATATATATATTAATATACCTTACTCATATATAAAAAATATTCTTTATATAATATATATCATTATATATTATTTATATATACTATATATAGCTATATATTCTATATAGTTATATATACTTATCATAGTATTTATGAGAAACTCTTCCCAGCCGAAAGCAAATTTGCCAAACTTGCACCAATTGCTCTACAGCCATACTCTCTAGCCTCCCCCTATCTGCCTCTTCACTCCTGGTGTTCCTATTTGGATTAAAATCATATTTCAGACTTTTGAACTGTACGATAACTGATAAATTTTTGCCATAATATCGGTGCATCACTAACTAGTACATCTTATCATATTCCTTTTTCGCAAATAGGGGAGGTTTCAATATTTGGAATTTTGGAACCCCATTTTAGCCCCCATTAAAATGGGTCATAAAATTCTTATTTTCAGACAATTTTGATGGGGAAAAGAGCAAACGCGGGAGCTTTTTTGACCTACAGAAGTCATTTCAGGTGTTTTTCTTGTTCTCGTAATCATTTGTTCTTGACGTTTTCATTTTTTACCGAACCTAAATTTTTTTCCATTTTTTCCTATTATTTCACAAAATTTTTTTTTGAAGGCTTCAAACTTTGAAATATACATAGATGGGTCTAATACACACAAAATGCAAATGTTAAATTCTTTTTTGATCTTTTGGAAAACTTGTGCTCAGCAAATAAAAAAAAAGAAAAGGTTTTGAAATTCGACATTGCTGAGCACTAATTTCAAAAAAAAACTATGTGCAATTTGCGCGTATAGCCCATCTATGTATATTTCCAGTTTGAATCATTTCGAAAAAAATTGTAGAAGCTTATACGAACTATTAATAAATATATTAAGGTTTCTTAATCTTTTTAGATAGAATACAAATGACTACAGACAGAAAAACATCGGGGCATGACGATTCTATAGGTTTCTTACGTTGCCGGCTGCTGCATCTGTTGCCTATGTTACAATGTGGATTTGCTTAAAATTAACGAATTTATGACCATTTAACCGATTCCACTTTTGATGTTGTGATCCATACCCAATATTTGGAATCTGCCTTAGGAAACTGAATACATTACTCTTTAATGGAAAATACTTTGAAAATGTGTCCTAATTATTATTATTATTATTTTTCATTATTTTATTATTACTATTATTTTATTATTATTATTATATTATTATTATTTATTATTATATTAATATTATTATTGAAATTTAATTGACATTGATTCTGACACTCTAAACCTTTTTCCAATATCTTTTATTCGTTTTATCTTCAATCTATTATTTTTATGTTATTGTCATTATGAAATTTTTCATTACTTGCTACCAAAATTTCTACATTTATTCCTATTTATCTAACTTTTCGCTTAAAATAACTTCTTTGAAAGTATATTGCAATTTTTTGCCACCATTCCTAACTATTTCATATTATATATTACTATATATATATATATATATATATATATTTACCTATTAATATATATCTATATTATCTATATATATATATATATATATATATATATATAATATTAATATATATATACTTTATATATATTATATCTATTATTATTACATTCGTTGTCACAAAAGAATGGGGACAGATTGTCAAATAAATATACGTGACCATTTCGTAACAAAGTTCAGTTTAATCTAACCACGCAATTCGTGTTACCAAAATTTTCTTTTGAAGATTTCACAACGTAATCTTTCACTTCAGACACGAAGTACAGTGAATAACACAAGGTCTTCGGAATTCCAGAATACTTCTAAGTCGCAGATGGACTTCACAGACTATTAGTAGTCCTTTCCTCTATAAAAGTAAATCCTTTACAATATGTATCAGTTTCTGAATCCAGTAGAAAGTCGTTCTATGTTTTTAGCATTATCAATATTGACCCTCAAGACTTTCTTTTAATAACTTCACTTGGGAAGTCCCTCTCTGGTTACTATCCAATTCCTTTCCTATATCGTACTTTCCCTCTGAGTTTCCACAAGAATTGTCGTAATCTCTTCTCCAAGAACAATATTCCTCCCACTTGTCTCTAAACCGATCCAATTAATAATCTAGCCTGTATTCTTCATATATGACTTGCTATTCTGTTAGCAGAGCTTCTTCCCTTGAATCAGGTCTTCTTTCCAATTATCGAAATCTCTACGACGATACTCAAGTCCCTCATGAAGATGATTCTTCTCCAATCTTACTTGACTTACGCATCCATACGTTGTTCTCTCGCTTATCTTCATCATTGATTTAGACCCAGAGGTTAGTATAGTTCTTGATGTAGTGAACAGATAACTGTAATTCGAATACTCTTCTCATATTTATTGCTCCTCTTCCACGCTTTCTCGATATCTCATAGCGTGTGAAGTCACCTCTCTGTAGGACGTTCTTCCTCAGAGACAAAATTTTATTTTTTCCAAAATAAATTCTTCTTAAATATTCTCAAAATAAAAAATCTTATCCAAAATCTTATCTAATAAAACGTATTTAAATTTTAAATCAATTTCGTAAAATAAATGTTTTCTTCCAAAACAATATAAATAAATCTCCGACGAGTTCTGCAGAGCTCAGAATCTCACTTTCCATATGCCTAATAGCATAACACACGCCCCCATTAAGAAAGAAAACTGGGGCTTTTGCTTTTCTTTTAACAAACTACTGAGCTTCACATCCCAATCCTCGTCAGGTAATCTCAAATCTTCAGTGGGTGTTTTCTGAATCAAGCGTGTTTCCTTCAAGAGTGTTTCCTTTCCTTCTGCAACGGCTTTATTCTTGGCTTCTAGTACAACTTTTCCATGATCTTTCTTTTCCTTTTAACTCTCTTCTCAACTGGATGTCGGAGAATCCCTTTCTTTTTAACTTTCCCAAGATTTAAATTCTTTTCCTCTTTAGACTCATCTAAAGACTTATCTTTAGGTCCTTCCATAGATTCACATTTTCGCTTTTCAGTTGCAGTAACATCTTCGGCGGCGCATCGAGTTGCTATAACTTCATTCCTGGCTTCATCTAATTCAATTTGGAGATTGTGTAATTTGCTCTTGAGCTTTACTATTAGAAATATGGCCTGAATTTTCTTCACATTTAGAAGCAAATTCTCCATGAAGTCTCTTAAGTTGTTCCTGAGTACGACTTAAATCTGCCGAATGAATTTTTGACTTTTCGAGTTCTTGAATTCGACATTCAAATTCTGTTACTTTTCTTGAAAGGTAATCAGTCTCTGACTTGTTAGATCTTTCCATCATTCTCTCATGCTTTTTAACTCTCTCTTTAGCTCCGTCTTCTCTTTTATCCTCATTCTCTCTTTGCCCTTAATCCTAATATCACTGACGTCTTTCCTTGGGTACGCAGTCCCCTAAGACGATCGCGTCCTCTTCCAAATCATTCCTTTTCACATTCTTCGAAATCTACCACACACCTACGCACGCGATATGTGTAAAACATCCGGCGTTTCCTTCTGAGAACTATTCATTGCCCCCCTAATGTTCTCCACAACTTCTCTCTTCGCACTCTATCTCTCACACGCGGTGTACTTTCTATGCATTTTCCTTGCACCATAAATTTATCCCCTATTGTTAATAGTCAAATATGGCAATCGTCCAGTAGCTATATGGCTTATCGGACAAGGCCCGTAAGTAGGTGATTTAGCGTCTAAATAATAACCAACAAGTGATATTGCGTATCCTCTAATCGTATTCTCAATCTAAGTAGTATATTTGTATTTCATCTCTCCCAAGTTTCTTCATGTCACCCGTCGTTTACTTTTTTTTTTTTAACGATATACTAACATGTCAGCTACCGGTTAGTCCTTAATACTAGTTTATTCTACCTAGCCAATTCAAATTGATCTTATTATATCCTAATCGACAACTAAAAGGCAATCTATAGCGAATCTGGGCGGTGGTCTTTGCAGGCAATCAATATAACCTTTATACGCATGCGACTTATTTATTATATATACCGTAACGAATAGACAGAGTATCGGCCTGATCATGCCTGCCGACTATCGCGATAGCTCAATCCTATTGTTGTCATAATCTCGTGTGTTTGCTGCTAAGGGCTCTCACGGCTTGAGTTGTACCACTTCAAGTACCTTTAGAACAACTAATACTTGTCTCGTGTTGAGAGGAGTAATTTTTCAGCTACTCATCCGTAGCTCACTAAAACCGGTAAATATCAACACTGTTAATGGAATCACGTCTATTATTGCGCTCTCTCTTTCACATGTTTGTGACGCACAGGATTATAGAGTTGTATGGTCAAGTTATATACTGATAATTAGAGTTCGGATTCCTTTTCCTAAATACAGGGGCTCTTGATAAAATAAATATTCTTATGCACTACAATGGCTACATTGGTGCCATCTTATTGTTCACTTACCCAAAATTTTGTAGAGAAAGACACGTGGAACATGTCGTAAGAATATGCGCGATATTATTTTTCATAGCATATTTATACGCTCATCTTCGTTACGAACAACATTAAAAATAGTACTAATCTCCTATTTTCCTCCTTCTTGCAAAGGACAAAGAGCCATATTTGTGTTGCGCAAATATGATATGTCTAGTCAGGTCCACGATATTTTGTTTATGTCCGACGACGACGTGTAAAGTTCAAGCTCTTATCTCTTGCAGCACTCAATGCTACTAGCTTTATCGAGGTCGCTTTCTCTTATTCCTCTGATACTGAGGTTCTCCGTTTCTTCTGGGCTCATCTAGTAGGATTAACGAACTGAGCTTCAGTGTTTACTAAACACTACTCCAACTATTGCACTGATTACATCCATTTACACGTCATTATAATTATTTTCTATAGTCCAGTTCTCGTTACTTTCTAACATCAGTTCATATCACACTTATATCTTGTCGATGATACACAGAATGCGCGAGAAGTAAAATTCTATATACGTCAGATTGTATGCTTTTGACTCTTACTAAAATATTCTTTACTTGTATCATGTCGTATCATCTTCTGTACAAATTCTAAACGCAGGAAACACAGCTATCAATTATACCGGAGGTTGTCGTACAATCATTTGGGAAATCTTATTCTTTTCCGGATAGGTGTATAGGCGCCTTTAAGAGATGCATTATACGCACAGTTCATCAGGCGACTAAGTAGTGAGGGAAACATAGGCCCGTCTACATTTATACCTACTTAAATATAACCACTCGTATTTCTAACTTCCGCAGGCACTCACACTTCCAAAGGCAGTGTTTCATAGATCTTATGATCTATTACTCTACATCTCTTAGTCCGTTCTAGCGCAATAGGCAGTGAGAGACTAGCTTTAAGGTCGACCCTTGCTATGGATCACCTCGTTTATTTAGTATTACCACATTATGTTTTAGAATTGATTCTTAATTATGCCTGCCTGACATTATACCCATTTTCTGCAGCTCTAGCTCATTGCTCTTTATTACTTATTGTCTCTCTTGACTGCTTATCTCTTTGTCTTTCTATCTGCTCTTGCATCTCTACCTTTCTTGCCGCTTCTTAACTGGTCAGCTCTCTATTCAGCAAGCTTGATCTGAGTTCGCTATTCTTCTTTCATAGTAGGCCCGCTTCTTTATGAGTCTCTTCTATGCTGGCTATCCGCTATGATCGCGGAGACTTATCTGTTAGTCGTATGGACGCAGATTCTTGATAGCGCACGTACGAGTCTTCAACGGCCAGGCTTGTAGCTGGTAGCTTCACACACTCATGCACCGTTGCGCTGGTGCTAGGTGGCAACGATTCCTTTGTCCTCTCTGGGCTGGCTTCTTTGGCCGCTTCCCTCTGTGCTGCTGAGTTCCATTTATTCCTTTCATAAATTCTATCAATAACTGCAACTCCTTCTCTCCACCTCATTCCTCCCAGAGGTTCTTACGAGCTAATCTTTGCACGTCGCCAGACCCCATTACTATACTTTCAAGTATAAATTTTTATGAGCTTAAACTACCATTTCATTTACTGTTTTCCTATAGACGGTTTGATCTTTAACTCACAATACCCGGTCATTGTGATATTTCCTTTAAGGTTATTTCAGCCGGAAATCTAAGTTTGTGGTCGTCACATATAACTTCTTTTTTTCCGAACTATTATCAAAGACCGAACGCCTCACAATATTACTTGCACAACGAACTGATGACAGAAATGTCAAGTCAATATCATAACGTGGACATTCCCGCCGTTCTAATTTATTCATCACACATATATATATACTCCCACATTAACACATTTCCTCAAAAAATTTGAGTCTAAGGGTATGCTTTCCCCTACGTATAATCTTCCTCACTTCTCAGAACACGAAAGTTACAGTTAGAATATCACATAGTCTTCGTAATATCCAGAATACTTCTAAGTCGCAGATGGACTTCACAGACTATTAGTATATGTCGAAAGATATCTCGTAACGAAATTTTATACATAATGTAATCTAAAGTTTTACTGAATCCAAGTAGAAAGTCTGACTCTCAAATGTCGTATATGACAATCTTATCTTACAGTTATAATGTAATTAATGCTTTACCTATTTTCCCTAAAAATAATCTTACTTATCAAAGTCCTCTCTTGGTATACTAAAATCTACAATTCTTTCTATTAGTATTTACTTACCTCTTAGAGTTTCACAAGATTTCAATATTCTTCTAATTCCAATGTTCAACAAGATGTTGTAGACACAGATTCCAATAATAATTCTAAGGCCCTGTATTCTTTATATAATGACCTCGCTATATGTGCAGAGCTTATTCTTTAGAATCAGGTCTCTTATCCAATTTATACGTAAACAGAGTAAGTCCTCAATGACGATGTAACTCATTACTGATTAGAATCCATACGTTGAATCGTATTCCAATGATAGAACCAAAGGTAGAATTCCACATAGAGAGAGAAATCAGGTTTAATAATCAAATTATCTTTATATTTTTATGATCTTTCATCCGTATCTAACGATATATAGGTGTGAATGATCACCTGTAGGAATCTTTCTTCTCACAGAGACAATTTTTTCCAAAATAAATTCTTACTTAAAATATTATTATCAAATAATAAAATCTTTAATACCACAATAAAATTATTAAAATAAAACGTATTTAAAATTATTATATAATACATTTCGTAACAATATATAAAGTTTCTTCCAATATAAATTAATAAATCTATCCCGACTGAGTTCCTGTCAGTAACTCAAGATATCTACTCTCTCCATATGTTACATTATCTCAGTAATTCGTCTCAATACATTACATATTTAATATTTCCTGTTCAATGATTAATTATTTAATTTTAAATGATCTCATATTTATACAAACATGAAATGTAGAAATTGATAAAAACATGAATAAATAAATTCTGAACTTAACAGTATACTATAAAGTAAGCAAAAATAATTTAAATTTTTTTAATATTGTTTACTTTTTTCATTTACTTAGAGATTATTAAGTTCAATTTGTTTTTTCATTCTCTTCTTAATGGTTCTTAAATAACTGCCATTCGCTTATATATCTTTAACCATTGGTTTATCATACAACACAACTTTTATACCTCTAATTGCTAAATAAGATGTGAACGATCAAGATTTTGTAACTTATGTGATTATACGTTTGAAATATCACATTACCATAATCTTTCTTATTTATTCCCTTTTAGGCGCCAAAAAGTGTAAGTATTAGTATAATTTTTTACTCTTAAAGTTTTATAACTATTTATCAATTATTAGAACTAAAGGCCAATTTTTCCTTCATTCTATCAGTATATTTTATGTGTATGCCTATGCGCTTAGATTCTGTAATACTCCGAGGATCTGATTATAATATGAGTGTATCATTTTGTATATTGTGCACTTAATAGTTGACGTTTAATTTGAGGGTCCTCCGCGAGCGCGAATTGATTGGATTGGTACTGGGGTTTCATTTTAATTTTTCCGTAGACAAGTGTAACCTGGTGTGGGTCCGCTTTAATTATCACGATCTACCCCTCTGGTATGTAGCACTGGTTAATTCGTCATCCAATGAATTGCAACAGCTTTCGGTACCATGCCTGCCGATAAGGAAGCAAACTGAGTTGAAAATAGATTGAGCTTTTGCTTGCTATTGAAACATTAAATATTTCTTTCAATACCCAAACTATATGGATATAATGAACATTTCCATAGATTTTCTTATTTTACCTCTAAAAATTTGTCATTGTCTAAAGACCAAGCTTATCACTTCTCTAACTGGCATGTAAAGTAAACTCCACATGGAGTCGCGCCAAAGAGGGTCTATTATTCTTTACCGTATATGGCTAATCAATTCCAATATTCCTGAGATTGTTTATGTTATGATTAAGTACTATTCCAAAATCAAAAGGAAGATCCAACTTACCGATAACTTTGCCCGTGTTATTTCAAGGTAGCCTCGTTGACGTATCAAAAAAAGACGTGAGTTATCTATGAGGTCTTTTACTTTATGTGTCAAGCCATATTATCTCTGTACAAAAAGATAAGATAGAAATATACCATACATTATTGTAAATACACGCTTTGACGCACACAAACCGTTTCTTATAATATAGTACAATGAGCCATTTCGTGTATATTTTGTTAGGCAAATTATTTTTTCTCTTGAGCCTTAGACATAGCATGTGGCATGGAGCTGGTAGGCCGTGGGACGCGTATTTTGGCATACACTTTTCTACTTTCTCACCCATATCACCCACTTAATTAATTATAGTTCTTATTGACGCATTATATACTTTGCTGACTATCAAATATTATAATTATTCAGGGTGATCGTTTTGTTGGTTTGTCCATATTCATTATGTATATCTTTTTGTAGAAACGCCCAATGACTCTCAGCTCTAAGGATCACGCTTAAATCGTCACTCTAGACTCCAGTCATTTCGGAACTTTGTTAATTCAGCAGTGGCTGGTGGTGCTGGGTGCTCTATACCTTGAGCTATATTATTAGTACATCACACCGAGTTTGGGAGCATCACTATGACGGCACATCCAATATGGTCAGAAAAGGCTCCATTCCAATTGGGGCCCTAATTTGTACACGTCTCTCACTAGGAAGTGTATCGTCTAGTCGTATTCCATAGCGGATAGCATAGAGAATATAATTGTTTGAGGGAAGTAAACTTTGGGTTCAACATAGTGTAGGCTAGTACCATCTAACTGTCTCGCGGTTGCTAAGAAATCCCTATGTATGTTCCTTGCACATAGATAGTATTGAGAGGCTTATATTTTCTCTTTTCGGTTGTAATCACTTGGGGTTTCTCGGAAACATCTTGAAGACCGATGGTTTTGGTAGCTTCACAAAAGGCTGTTTCTCACTGAATGCCGTTTGGACTTAGAGAGAGAGTTCAGCTAGACTGCATCCCCACAAAATCCAATGAAATTTTGTTTAAAAATGTCTGAAAAATTAGTCAAATGATTATTATTCATCAATCATTCTATGGTTTCTCTAATTTTTCTACTGTTGAGCCTTTCTACGACTATTCTATGTATTGTTAGATTACAATTGTTTTGACTTGGTACTCTTTGTTTCCCTAGAATGGTGGTAATTAATCGACAGCTCTGTAATGGGTCTCAAGGGTGAACAACCAGCGTTTATGGTAGCTTTTTCATACGTGCAAGTTCTATGTGCTAAGCGAAAACCGCAATAATGATAAATATCCCATTTAGCTAACTGCAATACAAGAATGGTCACTCAAAATATCAAGTCCATCTGCAGAATTTTTTATTTTGAATTTCAATATCCATTAAAATGATTTTGGAATTATATATATATATAAGATTTAAAAGAAGTAACTAGGCACAGGAACAGCAGCCATTTC
This sequence comes from Trachelipus rathkii, assembly GCA_015478945.1. Classification (NCBI taxonomy): domain Eukaryota; kingdom Metazoa; phylum Arthropoda; class Malacostraca; order Isopoda; family Trachelipodidae; genus Trachelipus; species Trachelipus rathkii. The sequence continues at coordinate 46,899 of JABUQX010041880.1, forward strand.
AACTTATCGTTATACAGCATATAATGAACTACCTAAATTCTTATATTGCTCTTAATATTCAATGAGTACAATAAGTATTTCCTACTTAATTTGAGCTAATGTCACAAACATTCTTCAAACTATAAAAACTTTCAAAAATCTGGAGAATAGTGCACAGTACATGAGTTGAATAATGGATGTTTTAGATAATGCTAAAAATAGTAGATGAAAAACATTGATCGCGTATCTGTTTTCAATGGAATTTATTACCAGTGTTTAAGAATATAATCACAGAATATATTTTTATTTTATAGAAATTCTCAAATGCACATAGTATAGTAGTCCAAACAATATGCTAAATTGACACCTATACATTTTCATGTAGTTATCTGTGGAAGGATTATTTAGAGTTTCTTATAGTTTATACCTTTCACTAATTCATAGATTTCGTTTTCTGCTATACAGTAATTTTCAGGGGACGATATAGAACAAAGAATATACTAACATTATATCTGTATTTTACACCCCTTACTATGAATTAAAAATTTAATACACACTGAATTGAGATAACAAAAGAAATATAATTTGATATATTTAAACTATATTAATTATTGAGACTGGAAGGAAAAAATTGTGTTTAAACTTATGGAAGAAATCAGATGGTGACCAAGGGTTAGATATATAGACGAAAATAATGTGTGCTATATATATAGTGATAATTTAGATCCTAACATTATGAGCTTTTTATTACCCTTAGTTAGTTTACAATCATATTAAATTTATTTCTATATAACTAGCTTCATCACTAAACGATATACTATGCATAAATTGGAAGCTCTATTAAGTATACTACATTAAGAAAAAGAAGTTAAAACTTGTAATACTAATGTCAGTCAATTCTGAAGATCGATTAAATGGTTTATGTTTGGCATCACTAGTTTTAAAATTATTTTCATAACTATATATATATATATATATTATATATATTATCTATATATATATATTATATTATATATTTTATATATATATATATATATATATATATATATATATATATTAATATATATCTATATATATTATATATATACTATATAAATATATATTATCATATATATATATATTAATATATATATATTATATATATATATTAATATATATACTAATATTATAATATATTATATATTATATAATATATATTTATATATATTAATATATATATATATTTATTATCTTATATAATTATCTTACTTATATTATTCTATATATCATATCTATATATAATTATTTATAATATATATTAAATTATATATATAGTTATTAATTAATATATATATATATATATATATATTTATTATTAATATTAATATATATATTACATCATATATAACTATAATCTCTATATTATATATATTATATCTCTATCACTATATTAAATGCTTCCTTTAGGATGGACATTCTCAGATTCACAAACCTTGGCCCCCCTCTTAGATTTCATCCTGCCGGCGCACCCATTGTATTCTCTATATATTAATTATATTATATTAATATATATTATATCATATATTATATATATATTATTATATATATCTATATATCATAATATTAATCTATATTATTTATATATATATATATTATATCATATATATATTATTATATATATATAATATATATTATTATATATATACTCTATATATTCTAAATTATCTATATTAACCCCAACAAATATCGTCGTCAATATATGAACGTAATTTTTATTTACACACAATTCTCTTCTCACACCTGTAGTTATCAGCGTACCGTGAGTATAACCGTACTTTCTATCACTTAATATTTATCACAAATGGGTGGTGATATACCGTATAAATACATATTAAAATAATAAATCAGTGATACTTGTGATAATGTGCTAATGTTAATAATAATTAAAGAATATTCTCAGAATATATTTGTTATATATATTTAATAATATAAGTGAAACTTGTGATAATTAGCGATGATAATGGTTATTTTAATATATAAAAGTATGAGTAACTGACTATTATCAAATTTAAATGACAATGTGACATAAAACCCTAGAATTAAAAGTGTATAAATCAAAGTGAATGGGAGAAAAGGAATTTATTCCTAATGCTTTTACTATAGAAAAAAAATATTTGATTATAAAACTCACCTAATATTTGCTTCAAAAACTTGGATGGTTGTATCTTTATCAAAAGTAACATTTTCAATAACAAGTTGTACTGCTTCTTTAAATTTTTTCTCTTCACCTATAATAACTAATGTGTCAAGAGTGTCAACTAGTGTTAAAGAATAATCACCAAGAACATCATTGATATTCACATTAGACCTGAAAATATTATACCACATTATTAATATATATGTATATACCGAATGATAGATATGGAATAGGAACATCAGTTTATTATTTCAATTTATCTTAATACCATATAAGTATTAATTCAAATACAATAACAAATTAGAAGAAACTATCTTTACTTGGTTATATTAGGGACTCCTTTATCTTTACTATAAATCTAATGCTTAAATAAAAATTCTTTTAAGTTTGTCTTCTTTGAAGGAAACCGATTCAGGTTTATAAATACCGTATTTATATCCCTTAACAACATTAAAGAGAGAAAGTGGTTTCTTTTTGACTATGAAAGCATAACTACATGTTATGATAGGAACCTTAGAAAGAAGACATTCTTCTCAATTTAGATAAAACACTTTTTCAGTTGCTGGGTAGTTTATTTTTTCAATAGTCCTCAGGATGTAATTTCTAGTAGTTTCCTAATAACCTTTAAGAGGATGTGAGATCAGCACATGAAAATTTAGAGTAAGACATAGATCTAAATCATTCTGACAAAGGCTAGCAGGCTATACAATCGTAAATAATATTTACAAATTGAATTGATGGGGGAATTATACTGATAAAGCTTAAGATATTTTGAATGACTAATAGTAAATGTGCAAAAACTGGTCTTCCTGCATATCAGTAATTATAGCTTGGGGCTTCAATAATAATTTTGTTTTTAACTTTTCTTTTACTAACTATAATTCAAGAATACCAAAATATAATTAGCCCATACTAATCTTGACCCTATGAATAGAAGAAATAGGGATTATTTTTCACTTTCTAAATCCATATTCGTCTCAGATTCAGATTTAATATTGAATTTGTAGATAATTGTTCTAATATTTTAAGAGCATTTTAAAATTCACGTATCGACATAATTATAGGCAGGCATGGCATCCTTTTTATTAAATATATATTTGAACATTTTCTAATATATATTAATTATATATATATATATATATAATATATATATATATATATATATATTATATATATATATATATATTATTATATATAATATATATATATATATATATATATATAATATATATATATATATTATATAATATATATATATATATAATTAGTTATATTACTAGGTATATAGTATATATATATTTATATATATGTATATATATATATATATACTATTATATTATTATTATATATATATATATATATATATATATATTATAGTATATATATAATATATATATATAATATATATATAATAATATATATATATATTATATATATATATATAGTAATAGTAGTATATATTATATAATATATATATATATATATTAATATATTATAATATATATATTATTAGTAATATATTATGTATATTATAATATTTATATATAATATATATATTTATCATATATATTATCAAAGTGGAAATTATATTTAATAAAAAGGCATGCATGCATGCTATAATTATGCTATACGTGAGTGTCAATTACTTTTCAAAAAAGTACATAAATTTCTTACCATATATTTAAATCTGAATCGGAGAGATATGGGATTAGAAGTGCAAAATAATCCTTATTTTTTATTCATGAGGGTCAAGATTAGTTTGGCGCGTCTTAAAACATCGCAATCAAGCAGATTACGAATATATGCAATTATTCAGGACGGAATAATGCAAATTCAAGGATTTTAGAGTTTGTAATTATGCAACATATTTCGAAAAATATTAATTGAAATGTGAATGTATTCGTCTTTATTGTTTATGGTAAAGAGCTTTTGCCTGATTTTGCTCTTCGCATTTTAATAATATTTTCTTAATTAAATATATATATATATATTCAATATATTATATATATATATTTAATATATATGATATATTTATATATATATAATATATAGTATATATATATATATATATATATATATGATACTATATATATATATATATATATATATATATATATATTAGTGATGGATCGAATAACCGCAACCGCAACCGCAAATGCGTAGCAACCGCAAATGCGGACCAACCGCAACCGCAGTTGTCACTGGTCTACACAACCGCAACTGCAACCGCAACCGCAGTTGCCACTGGTCTTCACAACCGCAACTGCAGTTGCCAGGAAGTTATCTTTTTAAAAATACTCTTATGCTATCAAAACTTTCTCTCTCTCTCTCTCTCTCTCTCTCTCTCTCTCTCTCTCTCTCTCTCTCTCTCTCTCTCTCTCTCTCTCTCTCTCTCTCTCTCTCTTTTTCCTATATGAAAAACAAGGATTCGGTTTGTCTTTACTCCTCAAATACTTCTAAGATAAGACAACTTACTAGTTCTGATTTTATACTAACTGAAAATGTATTGCCCTATTGGAGATATTTAAAGAGATTACTAAAAAGTTAAGCTTGCATTCGTCCTCTATATCACAAGTAATTCCTTTTATTATGTCGTTTAAAACTCTTCACCAAACCTCAAATTTCGAGGCTGAAGAGTTAATTAAATCAGCTGTACAAACAATAAATTCGGAGTTAACTCGAACATTTGATAATTTGGAGAGAAATTGCTTGTATTCCATTGCAGCGTATCTGGATGCTCGATATAAAAGGAAATTTTTTCCAACTTCTTATGTTTTGAAGAAAGTTTAGGAAAATATAACAAAACAATGTAAGGAACTTTCTTCAGAATATGGAAAAGATATATCTATTAATAGACATCCTTAAAGAATTTAAACTGCAGAAATAAGGCAACCTTCAACATCCAAGCCCAAAACTTTGTTTGAAACCATGAATGCTCATTTAACATCGAGTAAAGATGATGATGAAGAAATAGAGTTTAATGAAAGTGGTTTGGATGAAATAGCAAAATATCAAAAAGAAAAAGAAAAAAAGATCGATCCCGAAGATGATCCTCTAATGTGGTGGAGAGAAAACGAACATAACTTCAAAGAATTGAAGATGATGGCTAAAAAATATTTGTCATTCCCATCTAGTTGTATACCAAGCGAACAACTATTCAGCGGTGCTGGATTAATTTATGACGAGAAATGGATGAGATTAACATGAGAAAATTGATATTCCTTAATCTAACTTGCCGCTTCTAAATTCAATACAAATGCGAATAACTAAAGAAGCACCTTCAGTTGGATACTTTTCAGTTTCCACAGGGCAGAGGATAGGGAATGTGGATGGTGTTGTCTATTGTGCATGGTCCTCGTTACGCACCCTGGTAACTCTTGTAAACAGAGGAATAAATTGCAACATTAAACGACAGAAATTTAGAAATTTTCAAAGGTTATAATAATAATAATAATAAATATATAATAATAATAATAATAATAATAATAAATAATAATATCATATATAATAATATAATAATAATAATAATAATAATAATATAATATAAAATAATATATAATGATAATAATATAATAATAATAATAATAATAATAATAATAATAATAATAAAATAATATAATAATATATAATGAATAATAATAATAATAATTAAAATAATAATAATAATAATTAATAAATTAATATATAATATAATAAATAATAAATAATAATAAAATAAAATAAATAATAAATTTTAATATATTAAATAATAATAATAATAATAATATAATAATAATAATAATAATAATAATATTATATAATAATAAATATAATAATAATAATTAATAATAATAATAATAATAGTATAAATAATAATAAAATGAATAATAATAATAATATTATTATTATTTATTATTATTATTATTATTATTATTATTATTATTATTATTATATTATTTATATTATTATTATTATTTTATTATTATTATTATTATAATGGTGGTTGTGGGCATATAGAGTCTGGCACAAAGCTTTTGATTTCTGACTCCTGTCTTCCTCTCGCTGAGGCTTTAATGCTCTGAATTTCCGTTGGGTCGTTCTAAAATAGCATCTGTTGCAGACGGCCACTGTTTATCCATTAAATTTCTTAATAGTGGTGTTCCTCAAGTTCTCTCCTATCTCCAACTCTTTTTCTACTTTACATTAATGACCTTCTCTTTATCATTTCTTCTTCTATTCACTTTAAGGCCGTTGACTTCTCCTTAATTACTCCTTCCCATTTTGGGAATCGACCTTCTCAACAGCAATTATACTGCATCTGGGATGGTGGCCTTGATCTTTCTCGTTTCTTTAAATGGGGCAAAGAAAGCATGGCTGTTGTAAGTCTTAAAAACACATTTTCTTCATCCATCTTCTACATAACTTCGAAAACACACAATTCAATCCTTCCTCTGTTCTTGATATTCTTGGAGTTTCCATTCCTCGCAACCTTAATTAATTATAATTATAATATTAAACCCAAACTGATCCTTAGGGCATGTCAATATCTTGCATAATATAAACCAACTAGGCTACTACCAAATTCAAAAACTATAGCTTTGATACATGTTAACTTCTCTGCAAGTTTTAATATTTATCATAGTTATAACTTATAACATGCAGGTTTACCTTAATAATTAACTAAAAAGTAAGCATTTTAGCTTAGATAGAATTTACTATATGATACACATATCATTCATATAACCAATCCTTTCTTCAATATTGCAAGTGATTCACACTCAACAACCTCCTGCGGCAAATCATTCTCAAAATTAATAACCCTATTACTGAATAAATGTTTACTTAAATGAAGATGGCATGCCTTCTTAATTAATTTTCTTATCGTGTCCCCTGGTCTCCCAACCATGGTATACATTAAAGAATTTATTGGTCTCAGTATTACCAAAAGATGCAAATATTTTGTAGACTTGTATCATGTCCCCTCTAAGAATTTGCATTTCTACAGAAAACATTCCTAGTTTCTTCAGCCTCTCCTCATAGCTCTTACCCTCAATCCCATAAATCATCTTTGTTGCTCTACGTTGCACTATCTCTAGCATATATATGTCTTTTCTTAGTAAGGAGCCCAAACTTGTGCACAGTACTGTAATACTGGCCTTACATAACTATTATACAGCTTTCTTATAACTTTGTTGCCATTGTAAACGACGTTGTGATTTGTTATTTCTAGAATCTTATTAATTTTATTCCTTGCTTCCAAACACTAATAATTCACTTTCAGATTACTGCTTATAATCACAACCAAATCTTTTCCTTGGTCCACAGACTCAAACCAATCCCCATTCATATCGTAGTTTTGATAGATATATCTTTATCTCTAAATATTTCCTCATCAAAATTTGGCAATACAAACAATTAATAACATTTCGTTACCGTATTTATCATTTAGTTTATCAGAATTTACATGAAATTGTTATCGTATCCGATATTATGCAGTTCGTTAATTGTTTAAAATATTTCAAGGAAAAGTTGGTGCACTTGCTAGTACGTTACATGGAAGCCAGAAGTTTAAATAGAATCCACTAAAATTTGGAAATATAATTGTCAGATTCGAGCCAAGGCCGACATCTCTTGATACAAAGCGATTTAAAATCAAAGAAAGTTAAGAAAATGAAAGAGGGAAAAGAATTTCAACCATATATAGTACACTATATAAAATAATTAATAAAGCTGTTGTTTTCCTTCAGAGATTTGGATCCTAAAAGATCGAGTGGGATATGCATTACACTTCTGAAACAGAATAGTTAGGAAAAAGAACATGATCTAATTCGAAAAAAAATCCACAAATTCCCCTGACACCCTTAAGTAAGAACACATCGCAGCCAAAAATCCACCATAGAGCTTCATAACACAGTGAAAGACCTCCACTTTGGCATCTTGTCAATATCAGGATTGACAACTTTGACCCCTTACAAAGCCCAGAAAGTTATTTCTTCTCGCTTCTGCTAAATTCACACTCATTTCTTCAGACACAGGTATGACTTGACTCATCTCGTTTTCTTAGGTCCTTAGCATCGACTACCAGCACACTCACCTGTGTTCATCCGCTTAACCAACCGACTATCATCCATTTCTTAAATATAACCAAACTACAGTGTCTTAATACACTCTCATATATTCTCTCATTTACGCCTTTCTTCACACTGTACAGCTCCATTACACACTCATTCCTCATTTTAGAAATTCTTCTCACACATAACACTACTCCCCTAATCTTATCCGTCTGTACAGACTGCACCTTAGATCTATTCCTCTTATACCACACCATAGTTTCGTTACTATACATTAACACCGGTATCAACTTACCATCGTGCATAACCCTAGGCAGCTTAAGATTTAGCCCCTCACATCTACCAACATCTCCTACCTTTCATAACCTTCTTAACAACACTCTGCATCATCCGTTCTCTTTTCATCCATCATATAACTTAAATATTTAAAATTAGATACCTGCTCAAGTTGCTTACCATTAAACATGATTTCAATTTGCAAACTCTCCTAACCTGCCACCATCTCCTTAATCTTACCTATATTTACTTTCAAACCCCACCTTTTAGACATAATGCAAACCCCCCCCTTTCTTAAACAAACTCTTCTCAATACTCTTTCTTCACGATTCGCCACTCATAACCAAATCATCAGCGTAACAAATCCATCAGTTGTGATACGTATCTTATTCCCTGGCAACTTCTAACCTTTATGCATAGTCCATCCATATGCAAATTAAATAGCCAAGAAGACATAAGTCATCCCTGCCACATTCTACTATTAATATTAAACCACTCACTCTCCCTTCCATTTATTCTTACACACCTTTCACTACCGACTTGATGAGATGAAATCACAAATTATCATAACAACCATATATTAGCAGAGGTAAGCCTAACACGAACCTATAGAAGATCCATTAATATATACAACAATTTTATTGCTATATATATATATAATTATATAATTATATATATAGTATATATTATATTAATATATATATATCTATATATTATATATATATGATTTATATATATATATATATAATATATTATATTATTATATTTATAATTAATATATATTATATAAATATATATATATATATATAGTATATATTATGATATATATTTTTGAAAGATAGTCTTAATGTGTTTTTGAAGAAAAGTGCAAAAAGATGTTTTGCTTATAATTAGATTCCTTTTTTTTAATGAATGCTTAAGAAAGATATTTGTGGTGCTCATAAATTAAAAAAACATAAATGTAATGAATACTTGATATTAACAATTTGTTTTTTATATAATATTGCTTTTTATAGGAATTGTGTTTGTATATATATTATTATTTATTATTAGATATTCTATGATATATATATATATATTATAGTTTATATTTATATAGTATATATAGTATATATATATATAGTATATATTTTGGTGAGTTGATAAAAATATTAACAAACCAGTTACAGATTGGCTGATTGTTAAATGAAAGCAGTTATAGAAATTAAATGTCGGTTTGCTATGAAATTTTTTAAACTACTAAGTTTCGTAAGTAACATATTTATATACTATATATATGTATTATAATATATATATAAGTATTATATATAGTATTATATAGTATATAGTATATTATATATGATAAATATATTATATATATATTATATATATATATTAATAATATATATATATATATATATATTATATTATATTATATATATAGTTATATATATTATATAATATATATAATATATATATGATATAGTATTATATTATTATATAGATATATATATCTATAGTATAGTATTATATAGGCAAGTGTTCCTTCATTATTTTATCAAACTATGTCGGGGAGAACGAGTTAAATAAGATTCGAGTTTTCAAAATGATTATTAGTTAACAGTTTTCCCCAATTATCATCATTTGAAGGTTGCATAGAAGTTTAACGGCACACATACGAACTCTGCAAGTAGTAAACAATATGTTTTTCTAAATTTCACAAAGAAGCAACTGTTCTTATTCTTGTTTACCAGTGTAGTAAATATCCCATAACATTTTGTTTCTTCACTGCAAGGACCATTTCATCCTATGGTTATGGAAAGTAAGAGTGCTACTCCATCTCGGTATGGAATAGTTTTTGGTATCTTTAATTTGGTGCTCTTCTTTGTAAGTCCTTTGAGTGGAATAATGATGAGCAAAGTTGACGTAGGGAAAGTTAGTTTTTCCTGGCTCCTTAATTTTCTGTAATTTTAAGTAGTACTGTTTGTATTTGTTTGACAAAAATGTATGGTCTTATGTTTATTTAACATCAATTAAATAATGTGAGAGTTCCAGACTGGATATCGGAATGATTCAGAACTTCTGGAATTGCAGTTTCACGAAGTTTTAATATCTAACACACCGATAAAATATAATTTGCTGTCCTTTAAACTCTTTCATATCCCAGTATTGATTTTATATACAATTACTTGATTTAGAAATTTTCGACCTTTATTACTATAAGCATAATGACCAGTTTTGCATCAACATGACTCAAGAAAGGGCAGACGAAGCTGAATATACTTTTAAACGTAAAAATAAAGCTATATAGTGGTCCCATTTGCCCTGCCTTACAGTATATATTAGAATAGTATATATAATTATATATATATATATATATATATTTATATATTATAATAGTATTAGTATATATATATAATATATATAATATATATGGCCTATATATAATTATATATATATAATATATATATATTAATATAATATATATATATATTAATATATATACATCTATATATAGTAATATATATATATATATATATTATATATATATATAGTATTACTATATAATTATATATATATATATATATATATATATATATATAATATATAATTTATAAATATATATATATAGTATATTATATATATGATATATATATATATATTATATATGATAACGAATATATATATAGTATATATTATAGTATAATATAATATAATTTATTATTATAGTATATATAATTATTATATATATATATATATTATATTCTATTATATATATTATATATATTAATAATAAATATATATATATAATAATAGTCCACTAACTGCCTTTTAAAAGGAAGTACATTAAAACATGATATCGACAATCGCTGAATGCAACGCGTGAAACCCTGCAATGTCACGTGTTAGCTAAAACTGCAAATAGAAAGAGTGCAAGAGTTGCCAAAACTGCATTTTAATTTTTAATTTTATTTATATTTTTTATTTTAAGGGGCTAAGAAAGCCGCAGGTGAGACAGAGTCATCCCGTCATCCCAAAGCTGAGGCCGAGAGACGCCTGGACTCTTTCCATCTTGCGATTAAATCCCTAGGGTATTTCTTTAGTTAAAAAAAATGTTTTTTTTTTGTTTTTTGTGTTTTTGGTCGTGTGTTGTTTTTTTTTGTTTTTGGTAACTCGGACGCTCTATTGCCTGAAATAATCGAGAAAAAATCGATTACATCGTTCGTTCGATATATATGGGTTAACTTCCTTTAAGAACAATTCGCTATATAAAAATAATATATATACTATATATATATATAGGTATAAGGTATATATTGGTCTATTAATGAGTGGTAATTATCTATATTAGTATATATTATATGATATATATATTATATAATTATTATATTATATTATATATATATATATATATATTATATATTATATATATATATTTCATATATATATACTGATATATAGTATATTATATATAGTATATTTAGTATAGATATATATATATATATATAGATATATATAATAGTATTATATATATTAGTATATATATATTATATCTATTATATATAATTATAATACATTCTTCGTAAATAGTGAATTTCAATCAATAACCAGTGCGAAATCACTTAGCTTTTCAACGGTTGAAATATTTCACTTACATCGACGGCAACATTTTCCTAGCATAGATTCTCCTTAAAATGTATTATTATTATCATTTATCATCATTCTATATTTTAAGCTACAAGTTCGAAATAAAATAAGAATTAAGTTTATTAATTTAATTAATGTTATAATTTGGTTCGGAATCCTAAAAATAAAAATCAGCGCAAAAGCAGATTTAGTAAAGCTTGGTTTAATATAAACTGGTAGATTTAAAATTTTAAAGGTTTGCTTTTCATAGATATCCTTTCACTTTACAAACTTGTAGAAATTTGTATTCATTATGCAGCTCATGATGGTTTGTTTCACTTTTTTCTATAATAATTCCTGACGATTATAATATATTCAATATTAAATAATATGTAATGTGTTATATTTTGAAAAAGATGTGTAAATTGAGAGAGGATGTTTTTTTTTTCAGTTATATGAAATAAATTTGAAAACTTTTTGTATTGCGCATTTCATTTGTTTTTATATTCCCATTTAAGTTTTATTACAAAATGACATGAATTTCTTTGAACCATGTTTTTCATTCTCTTTATTTTATTTTACAATAGGTTTCCTGGTAAGATTTTTTACTGGTTATATAAGGATATAAACGTCTATTCATTTACTTGTTTATATCATAAAATGCCTCCACGTTGCAATAAGAAATGGCGCATAGGTGTTTATTAATGTTCTGAGAAGGTATCTGTAGTCTATCAAGATCTACTAAAAAATTTGTGTAGTTTTAAAAGAGTCCGGCTTTTATTTTATATTTATTCCATTTTCGCTTTTCCTTATATCATTGCCATTCCTTTACAAAAGCTAAAGATAGATACCGTATTATTCCTTTCTCATTTTTCATTTATTTGCTATTGTTTTGGCGTAATAATGATTTTCCCAAGAAATTCTAAGCGGATTATTTATGCTGATAAAAACATTTATAATGATTTTAATTATTTGTCATAAAAACTTTCTTCCATTGCACTAAATATTGGCTAGTACCATAAAAATATATAAAATATTGTTATCCTTTTCAGTATTATTAACATAAAATACTTACAATTTCTTTATAAAATTAAGTACAATAGTAAATATAGTTTTCCTTTGACTTTTTCATGAAATAAGTATGTATCATCATAATATAATACTGAATAAGTATCACAATATATTTTATATCTTTGTCAACATTATTAACTTGAAACATTTTCAAATTCTTATTAAAACTAAACAGAATAGGGAATGAGTTTTAATTTCGTTACATTCATTTAATAATAATAATAATAATAATAATAATAATAATAATAATAATAATAATAATAATAATAATAATAATAATAATAATAATAAAATAATAATAATAATAAAAAAAATAAAATTTAATATAAAATAATAAAATAATAAAATAATAATAATAATAAAAACAAAAACAACAATAACAATAAAATAATGAGATCCTTCCAATTTTAAGGACAGACGATGGTTCGAGATGTGTGTTTTCGAAGGAGATGTTGTATATGTGCGGAAGATTATGTTGAGTAGTAAGGAGCAAGAATTGAGGATTTTGATGCATTGAAGATACTGGCTTAAAATGGTCAGTTCACTCATCTAAAAAACTCTTTTGACCAAGACGAAGATATTTCGCCAAAGGGGATTCCATAATTTTTTTTTCTTTTCGAAAAAAAAGTTCACACCTCACGGGCATAGCCCTATTCTAGGAGGGCAACTTCTCTAGGTAATTTCTACCTAGGATCCGGACTAGGTATCGAACCCTGACCCTTTCCATGCTACTCTGTCGCTCTACTGATTGAACCACGATAGCCTCCGTTAATGAAAGTAATTCTCAGTAAATATTGTTATTAAATAAGATATTGCGAGAAATAAATTACAGTCTAGAAACTGTTTTAATTAATTTATCTTCAATTTAGCAAACATTTTGCTTATAACAATTTTTAGGGTCGTGTAAAGGGAGCCTGTAAAAATGAGAAGCAGCATTATAAATTACCTAAAATCACCTGCATTACTACTCTTAAACTGTTTTACTAAATTCAAAGGGTATTCTTTAAGGTATAATAATTGGTTACTTAAAAAGACAACTTAATAACCAAAATTTTTTCTAATTTAGATTAATTAACGGCGTATATGCTACAAGGATTTTTCTGAGAGAAATATTGTGCTTACGAATATTTGGAAAGCCATAAAGAAAACATAGAAAATGAAATTTAAATAATGGAAATTGGTCGAACCTATGATCAAAGAATTAAAAAATTGCTTCAAGTATCCATTTATTTTATCTTCTAAACTAAAAATGATTTTAAGGAGCGAATCTTCTATAGGTCAAAATATCCCCAAATCACGCTAAATATCCAGTATTTTATTAACTTTCACTTTTATTAAGTAAACACCACCATTACCGTTGTTAGGTTACAAATCAGTAAATTATTTCTTTTACTTAAAGATTTTACAATTTTTAAGTCAGATTTCTCAAAAAAAGGGAACCAACTCCAAGGCGGCTTCACCTGTAAGTTATAGATTCCGACAACCATACACCTTTACGATCAACCTTTGTGTTATTTTTATAACTATATAAATTTATTTAAACTTTTCCACAAAGCTAAAACATAAAATTCCCAACTACCTAAATTAATATTTGGCAACTCTTAAGAACGAAATTTGATACACTGAAACAGAATTCGTCAAATGGAGTCTTAAAATACGCGAAGGAAAAATATTATTGTTTAATAGTCATTTGATTCATTGGTATCGCCTTTCTCTTTACATAATGCAAACTTTTATTGTAAAAATAAACATCACTTTCGTGTCCTCTTATGAGGGTATTGCCAGTATTTAATATTTTAAAGAGTCACAAATACTAATAATGGTTCCACATTCTCAAATTTTTAGATATTCTTTTGCTTAGGTGGCATAATAAATAAATGCAGAAGGTGTTTACAAAAGAATTTCTCTTCACAATAGTATTTAAAACAATTTTCTGAGGGCAAAATATCTCCCCAATACCATCATCCCAACGGCCCTGTAATTTTTAAAATATACAATCACATTTGATTAGTCTTAAAGTTATGACACACAACATACACATCAACACGCTACACACACACACTACATAATTATATATATTACTATATATAGTATATATAATATTTATGTATATATATAATATTATATATATATTATATAATAGTATATAATATATATATATATATATATGTTATATATATATAAGTATTATATATATATATATTATATATATATATTATATATATTATTATATTATTACTATTTATAGATATTGTATATATAATATATATATATATTATAGTATTATAGTATATATATATATATATATTATATAGTATATATATATGTATATATATATATATATATATATTATATAAAGTATATATTATATAATATATATTTATATATACATATATTATATATATATATAATATATATATATATATATATATATATATATATATAGTATATATATTATAATATAGTAGTATAGTATATATATATATATATATAGTATAGATTAATGTATATTATAATATAATGGATTATATATAGGAACTTGTCCTTTAAAACGAAGTTACATAAAAAGACCATGATATCGAAAATCGGCGAACGCTACTCGTGCAGCCCTGCAGTGTCACGTGTTAGCTGAAACCCCAATAGTAAAGGAGCGCGAAGTTACCACAGTTGTTTTTGTTAATTTTTAGATATGCTATTTTTTTTAAATTTTTGGTTTTAGATTTGTTTGTAATTGCTTGAGCCGATGGAGGGACAGAGGAGGGCGAAGTTCCCCGCGTCGTCCCCGCGAGTCCGAGAGAGCCCTGATCTTTCCATCTTTGCGGATTTAATCTTGATATTCTTTAGTTAAAGAAAAAAAAACTGTTATTGGCTAGTTTTTGTTTGGGTGTGGCGCAGTTCTTTTTGTTTTTTTTGTTTTCTATTGCCTTGAAATAATCGAAAAAAATGATTAACATCGTTCGTCGAATATATATCGGTTAACATCTTTTTAAAGGAAAAGTTCCTATATATATATATATTAAATAATAGATATATATATATATATATATTATATATATTATAATTTAAAATTTAAAAATTATAATATAATATATATATAATATATATATATTTTATATATATAGTAGTATATATATAGTATATATATATAATATATATTATATATATATATATTATATATATATATATATATATATATATAGTTATAATAGTATATGAATATAATATTGATGGTATTATATATATATAGTAGTATATATATTATATAATAATAATGATATTTTTTTATATTATATGTTTAGTATATAATATATTAAAGGAAGAGCCCATAACTACTCCATTAATGAAAGTAATTCTTATTAAATAAGAAATAAGTGTCTAAAACTGAGAGTTTTAAAATCTTTCGTAACCTAGTCAAACGAGTGAAATTTATCGTAAATTAGTAAATATTCTGCTTAGAACAATTTTTAGGGTTTCGTAAAGGGACACTGGAAAAATGAGACACAACATTATAACTTACCTAAAATCACCTGCATTGCTGCTATTAAACTGTTTTACAAAATTCAAAGGATATTCTTTAAGGTATAATAATTGGTTGTTTAAAAAGACAACTTAATAATCAAAAATTGATCTAATTCAAATTAACTGTGTTACATGCTACCAGGATTGGTCTGAGAGGAATATTGCACTTATGAATATTTGGAAAAGCATAAAGAAAACATATAAAATGGAATTTCAATTATGAAAATTTATCTGAAATATGATCAAGGAATAAAAAATAGTGGCTTCAAATATTCATTTATTTTATCTTCCAAACTAAAATTTGGTGAAATTTGAATGACACTTGTTCCCAAATATTCTCCGACAGAAATTTGACTACTAAGCTGAAAAGTTTTTCCTATTTAATAAAGATTCTAAAATGGTATAAAACATGCATTGCCAAAATTGCTGAATTGGGTGGAAGGGGATAAACAATCTATTGGCCTTTAGCGTCACCAGACCTAAATTTTTTAAACATTTTTTATGAAGTTATTTTATAGAACTCGTATGTGCAACAGAAACCCAAATCATGCAATAGCTGCGGCAAAAAATAAGGGAAGCAACAAAAGTGATTAACCATAACCAAAAGGTATCCAGAAAATTAAAAGATATTTTATCCGGCGATACAGATTATTTATGCGCTCATTCCTCATTTTAACAAATGGTAGCCATTTTGAACACTTGTTGCAAACTTTAGAAATAATTTAAATCCGTAATTTGCTATAAAAAATAAATTATTATGCTAAATTAGCTAATTTGTATTACGTAATTTTGTTACGAAACACGACGTACTTGTCATAAAAGTTAATAATAATGACAACTGTTCCCTATAACCAATTGTGCTATATTATTTTGGAGTTAGTGTCATTAGATTTCCCCCCAAAATTTATTGTATATGTAAAGTCTTCACAAATAATATATTTTCTATGACGGAAGGTATCCGAGTTCTATAAAATGCTTTTATTACAAATTTAACCTGTAAGTCTTAGGTTCCGATACATTTACGATCAACCTTTGTGTTATTTTTATAAATATATAAATTTATTTAAACTTTTCCACAAAGCTAAAACATAAAATTCCCTACTACCTAAATTAATATTTGGCAACTCTTAAGAACGAAATTTGATACACTGAAACAGAATTCGTCGAATGGAGTCTTAAAATACGCGAAAAAAAATATTCTTTTAATAGTCATTCGATTTCTTTGCTATCGATATTAAATAGTTAAACTAACTTTTATTGTAAAAAAAACATCATTTCGTGTCCCTTTATGAGGGTATGCCAGTTATTTAATATTTTGAGAATCTTTCCTCTCTAAATGATTCACCGTCAAATTCGATGCAGAGCTTATTCTTTTGCTTAGGTGGCATAATAAATAAATGCAGAGTGTTTACAAAGAAATTCTCTTCACATGTATTTAAAAACAATTTTCTAGGGCAAGAATAATTCCCCATATACGCATCATCGCCAACGAGCCCTGGTAATTTTTAAAATATACATTTCAATCCTAACCTCACACCCACACACACACTAGGCTTTGGTGGGCTGGACGTTTGACACTATCATACTGCACACACACACAGTCCCTACACACCACTAGTAGTATATATATATATATATATTATATCACTTATATATAGATATATTATATATATCTATATATATATATGATATATATATAATATAATATATTATATATATATATAATATATATATATAATATATATAGTATATTATATATAATTATTATATATATATATATATATATATATATTATATATAATATATATATATATATATATACTTATATCTATTATATCTATTATATATATATATATATATTATAATATATATATATATATATATATATATATATATATATAATATATATATATAGTATGATTATATATATATATAATATATATAATAGTATATATATATAATAATATTATTATATAATTATATATATATATATATATATATATATATTATATATATTATATATATATATATATATATATATATATATATATATATATATATATATATCAGAAGTGAATGAAGTGAAGCATAATGAAAAGGTATGGAAGCCCATTTTAAATTAATAATTAATGATATGTATTTAGTCATTTGTTGATGGTTCAAAAGTTATTTCAATTTAGTTCTTTCCTCTGAAATCGATAGTGCGTCCACCCATACATAACTAGATAATAATAATAAAAGAGATTGAGTAAATTAAAATTCATCTTCTTTTTAAGCATGAACCTGAAAAGGCATCTTGGTAATGAAATTGATAATTGATAGAGCATTTTCGTAAACTCT